>JAFEUB010001622.1:130000-155000 GCA_024529925.1 Ophthalmolycus amberensis | reverse complement strand
TTGAGTGAAGACAAATCCGTCGGAAAGTCGTCGAGCTATTTGGATTGTTGGCTAATGCTAACTAGCAGCTAAGTTAAAGCTAAGTAGCAGCAAGATGCCTCCCTTTTCCACGGATGACTACTACAAACTCCTACAGAAGATTGCAGTCTTGGAAACAAAAATCTACCCACTAGAAGTAAACGCAGGAGGTAAATGGACTGTGTGGGAATGATACCACTCTACCATGGACTCAAAACACTGGACAAACGCTAGCTAAGACACAGCTAACTAGCATAACCAGGCCTACCAAGAAACAGGAGGAGAGAGCAGATAATGAATCTTCAAATGGTAGTCCTCCCTGGAACTCTCTCGGTGCAAAGCCGAAGAGAAAATATGTGGGAGGACGACTAACAGGCAGAGTCCAGCGCCCTGGGATTTGTGATGTGACTGGCTGGCCTGCATTAGCACACAGGCAGAACTCCTCCTCAACCCCTGCACCCAGATGGACAAAGCAAAGGACAGCTAAGAAAAGTAAAACCTGCAAAACACCTCCACAACAACCAAGCCTACAACTTCAAAACAGATTTGCTCCATTGTCGCAGGATCCTAAATCTCCATCTGATGACCTGGATAAGCAGCTATCTCCTCAAAGCAGGGGTAAGAACTGAGAGTCAATGTGAGAGTAAAAGGCCGCAGGCAAAGCTAATGACTGGGCCTGAGACTCTGATTGTTGGTGACTATGCTGTAAAAGATGTCAGAAAACTGTGCAGCAAGAACACCAAAATACTCTGCTTTCCGAAAGATATGGTCTCTGACATGAGAGACAAAATTCTGGACATCGTAGCTGACTATCCCACAGCGAAAAACATCATCGTGCATGCAGGAAGCTGTGATATTGTGAAACAACAGTCTGAAGTTCTGAAGCGAGACTTTATTGATCTGTTAAACACAGTCAGCTCTGTCAAGGCTGAGGTGTTTATCAGTGGCCCCCTTCCACCAGTCAGAGGAGGAGATGAAGGATTCAGCAGGCTGTTTGCACTGAACAAATGGCTGTCAACTGCATGTGCTGACCATTCAGTACATTTTATCAACAATTTCTACCTTTTCTGGGAGCGCAGACATCTTTTTACAGCGCATGGAGTTTCCCTAAACAAGTCAGGGGTAAAATTGTTTACCTCTAACCTATTTTTCTCCCTGCGTCACTCGTCTGTCTCTACTGCCAAGGACAAGATACAAGAGGAGTCTAAACAAGAGATAACCACACAGCATCGCCATGGAGACCTTACGGGAAGGATGCCCCCGCCTAACGCCCCACCCTTCCTAGCTTTACCTCCCTCCCCAGCACCTACTTCAGGTCCATACTTTGGACTGCAAAGTATAGACTTCCTAGACGAGGAGTCTTTACCTCCCTCCCCAACACCTACTTCTATTTCGGGTCCATACTTTGGATCGCAAGCCTCTCTCACACTCTCCCCATCCTCCCCCCACCTGGAGTTCACTGACCACATGAAAGAGCTGGTCATTGCTGGAACCAAACACACTCCTCTCCCCACTCCTCGACGGAACTACAACCATCCTCTGTCTCCCCTAAATAATTGATATCTTCTGGGTCCAGGCTACAAGGCTAATGATACCAATGACTCTCTCCAGGAAAGGTCGGGGCCCCGTTTGCAGCTAGCCGTTTCAATTCCTGTCCTGCAAGTTCATAGAAAAGGAAAGATGAGGCTGCGAAGAAACAATAGTAAACATGCAAACTTATCAAACTTAGCATACATTCCTCGTCAGCCTGTCCAAATAAATTGGGCAAAGAAAGCTTTAACCACATTAAACTTAGCTTTATTAAATGTCAGGTCTCTGTCAGGAAAAACATTTTTAATCAATGATTTTATTATGAGGCACAAACTGGACATTTTGTTTTTAACTGAAACTTGGTTAAATCAAGATAACAAGTGCAGCTGTTCTTATTGAATCAACACCTCCCAACTTCAGTTTCATGAGCGAAACAAGAGCGCATAAGAAAGGAGGTGGAGTTGCTGTTTTATTTAATGATTCTCTTCAATGCAAGCAGATGTCCTTTGGTCATTTTAGTTCTTTTGAATATGTGGCTCTGAATTCGACTCAAGCTTTATTCCTAAATATTTACAGACCGCCTAAATACTGTGCGACCTTCTTTGATGAGTTTACTGAACTGCTGTCTGTAATCTGTATTGATTTTGACTGTGTTGTTATTGTTGGTGATTTTAATATCCATGTTGATAATCCCCAGGACAGAGAGTCTATAGAACTATGTGGTGTCCTTGATAACTATGATCTGACTCAGCATGTGACAGGACCCACCCACAACAGGGGGCACACTCTGGACCTAATCATCACCAAAGGTGTAAACATTTCCAAGGTTGCTGTGACTGATGTTGCACTCTCTGATCATTTCTGTGTTTTCTTTGAGAGTGCAATCTCCTTGCACACAAATGTCCAAACCAAGGTTGTGACAAACCGTTACATCTCTGAAACCAGTGAACTATTTATTCAGAAGTTCTCCTCCACACCAGCCCTCTCTTGCCTCTCAGTCAATGAGCTTGTAGATGGCTTCAATTTTAAAGTTAAAAATATTATTGCTGCCATTGCACCCACAAAAGTGAAGGTTGTCTCGGGTAAGCAAAGATCTCCTTGGAGAAATGCTACGTTGGTCAAAATGGAGAAACGAGAGTGTCGGAAAGCTGAGCGCAGGTGGCGAAAAACTAATCTCCAGGTTCACTGTGACATCTATAAAGAGAGACTTCGCAATTATAATTTGGAACTTAGAAATGCAAGGCAGTCATTCTTCTCTGACATAACCAAAAACAAGAACAATGCACGCGCCTTATTTGCTACTGTCGACAGGCTAACAAACCCTCCAGTGTCGGTAGCTGCTGAACTCCAATCCACCTGGGCATGCAATCAATTTGCCTCCTTTTTTACTGACAAAATTCAGAAAATTAGACAAGCAGTCAGTGCCTCCACATCAACCACAGGATATGTGTTGTCCCGATCTCTGAATAACAACCATTCAAATATCATGACACAATTTCATTCAATCGACCGTAGAAGCCTAGAAGACATTATACAACATCTGAAGTCATCCTCCTGCTGCTTCACACAGCATATTCAAAAATATTTCAAACTGCATGACCACTGATCTTTTACAAATTGTAAACACATCCCTTCTCTCAGGTGTCTTCCCACAAGCCCTAAAAACTGCAGTTATTAAACCACTCCTAAAGAAGGTTAGTTTAGACTCCGCAACGATGAAAAATTATCGGCCAATATCAAACCTCCCATTTTTAAGTAAAATAATTGAAAAAGCGGTTTTCCAACAGCTGACCAACTTCTTGACCGTAAATAACTGCTTTGATGTTTTCCAGTCAGGCTTTCGACAGCACCACAGCACTGAAACTGCTCTTGTTAAGGTTTTCAACGACATCCACTTAAACATAGACAACGGCAGAAGTTCAGTCTTAGTGTTACTAGATCTCAGTGCTGCATTCGACACGGTCGACCATGCCATACTCCTAGAAAGACTAAAAATCTGGGTGGGACTCTCTGGCACAGCACTTAACTGGTTTGAATCCTACTTGAAGGGCCGAGAATACTTTGTGTCTGTAGCTGATTACACATCAGAGCTGACTAAAATGACATGTGGTGTTCCCCAAGGTTCAATACTGGGGCCTCTTCTGTTCAACATCTACATGCTTCCACTAGCTCAGATTATGGAAAACAACAAAGTGTGTTATCATAATTATGCAGACGACACACAAATCTACATAACTATGTCACCAGGGGACTATAATCCCATACAAGGGCTGGGTAACTGCATTGAACAAATCAACAACTGGATGTGCCAGAATTTTCTTCAATTAAACAAAGATAAAACAGAAGTAATTGTTTTTGGTACCAAGGACGAACAATTGAAAATCACCGCTCAGCTTCAGTCACTGATGTTAAAACCCACAAACCAAGCCAGAAATCTAGGTGTAGTTATGGATTCAGACCTCAACCTGAACAGCCATATCAAGACAATTACAAAATCAGCCTATTATCACCTGAAGAATATATCAAGGATTAGAGGACTTATGTCTCAACAGGATTTGGAAAAACTTGTCCACGCATTTATCTTCAGCAGACTGGACTACTGTAACGGTGTGTTTACAGGTCTCTGTAAAAAGTCCGTCAGAAAGCTGCAGCTGATTCAGAACGCTGCAGCTCGAGTCCTCACTAAGACCAGGAGGGTGGACCACATCACTCCAGTTCTGAGGTCTTTGCACTGGCTTCCTGTCCAACAAAGAATTGACTTTAAAATGCTGCTGTTGGTTTACAAAGCACTGAATGGTTTGGGACCAAAATACATCTCTGATCTGCTGCTACCTTATGAACCATCCCGACCCCTCAGGTCGTCTGGGACCGGT
This sequence comes from Ophthalmolycus amberensis, assembly GCA_024529925.1. Taxonomy (NCBI): domain Eukaryota; kingdom Metazoa; phylum Chordata; class Actinopteri; order Perciformes; family Zoarcidae; genus Ophthalmolycus; species Ophthalmolycus amberensis. The sequence continues at coordinate 150,579 of JAFEUB010001622.1, read as the reverse complement.
CTACTTTCTGTTCCCAGAGTCAGAACTAAACATGGAGAAGCAGCATTCAGTTTTTCTGCTCCACATATCTGGAACAAAGTCCCAGAAAGCTGCAGGTCTGCTGAGACCCTCAGCTCATTTAAATCAAGATTGAAGACCTTTCTGTTTGCTGCTGCCTTTAATTGAACCACATTCAATTAATATATTAATCAATTTCCTGCATTTCTGCATTTTACTACTGAATTTTATTTCTTACACTGTTTCTTTAATTGTTTTTAAATCTCCTTTTCTTTTGCCTTATGTTTTGATGCTTTTAATGGTTTTATGTGAAGCACTTTGAATTACCTTGTTGAAATGTGCTATACAAATAAACTTGCCTTGCCTCTCTTCCAGCGTTTTTGCTCGACACATCCAATACATGACGGATTACAAGCTTTCACAATTGTTCTTTGTAAATAAATGCATTTGTTACTTTATGAACTTGTCAGGTCCATTTCTGTCAGTCTAGGGGTGTGATACGTTTTAATGTATACAATACTACTATAGTTTTTTTCTACCTCTAGCATGTGGAAACAGTGATAAAATGTCATAGTATTGATTACTGGACTAAAGGCTTTCCATGAATGCTGCTGCTGAAACTTTGCCAACGTTTGTTGTTCTCGAGTACGCGGCTTTGTCGTCAGAAGTGCCGACAGATTGTTTAATCATCACAGTGATGAATCACTGTCCAACACTTCTGCATTCATCACAAACAAAGGATTGTGAAATGGTTTATGGTTTACCAGAAACTGCAGCGGTGCTCCGGCTCTGATTTCCTGTTCACTACAAACGACTTGATCTGGGGAATCACTTCCTGTTCAGAGAATAATTAGTTATGTTTGCCTTTTAGTGAATGATAATTATAAAACATTTATCATTGTGACAGTGCAGGTTTAATGATTACAGAAATACACCGCGTGTCACGTCTCGTTAAGAGAATTTATTATACAGGTTTTACTTCTGCATTACATAAACAAAAAGTGTCAAAGTTGTGCATTTTAAACATTTTTTTAAAACAGGAGCACAACATAATGAGTAGTAACGGCCTCATCGATAATCCAGCAAAAACACAAATGAACGACGGTTTCAAACCAAAGAAAAAACATCACAACACAGGCATCAGATTCTGCTTCAGCCTGTTCAGAGAAAAAACATAAGAAATCAAGATTAGTCTACAATTATTAAATTCAGAATAGCAGACAGATTTATAAATTCATTACTCGGGCATTCTGTCAAAAAACAATCAATCAATTTCTGACTGAATGTTTGATGTGTGGCGTTCGTGTTCATGTGTGGACTTACATGGACAATCATGCATTAGAAGGCCCAGTTATCGCTTTGATCTCTGCCTCCTCTCCCTCCACCATCTCTCCTCCCCCATCCTCCTCCACCTCCACCACCACCTTCTCTCCTCCCATATCCTCCTCCTCCCCCACCTCTTGGAGCGTCCAAGTCCTTCTCCCTCTTGTGCTTCTCATATCTCTCTGCCATGAGCACCAGCTCCTCTGGGACCTCCTGCAACAGGAACACAAAGATTTCATGCACGTTACGATGGTTCACTGGATAATTTATTAAAATACACTTTAAAAACTTGATAAATACAAACATGCTTCCTAATCAATGGCAGTAATCAGCTCAGCTTTCAGGCTGCAAATACAACATTTCACATATTTTTAACAAACATTGTACGTGTGGTCAAAATAATAACAGTAACACTGACCTGTCCTGCTCGCTCCAGGATGTGAATAAGCTCCGGGGCCATTCTCCAGTTCTCTCTTGTTATCAGGGTAATAGAAGCACCGGAGCGTCTGGCACATAAATGCATCGACATTAACTACTAAATACTCAGGAACAGCCAGAGACCGGCAGTGGGTTACAATCATGTGATCTGTAAACACGCTTACCCTGCTCGGCCAGTGCGGCCCACGCGGTGGACGTACTCCTCTATGTTACGCGGGAAGTCGTAGTTAAAGACGTGAGTTATGTCGATGACGTCCAACCCTCGAGACGCCAAGTCTGTGGCGACCAGGATACGAACTCGGCCTGGAAGAAGATTAAACGTTATTCTCCGGTCAAATTAAGCCTCATCGACTTCAAGATCACCAGCTAAACACCAACATGTTTAAGTTTCAGTCCGAGTCTATTTTCAACACTTCTCCCTCTAACGTACTGTCTTTAAAGTCCTTCAGGGCCTCTTCACGGTCGCACTGCTCACGGTCACCATGAAGACTCTGCACAGCCAGACCCTGCAGACACATGTCGCTGGACAGGTCGTCGGCCCTGCGAGAGCACAGACGTGCACACAGGAAGTGGTTAACGCCGGTATTTACCAGGAACCGTGGGAGGCAGCTAGAAGCAACAATTCACTCCCTCGTTCACGAGGCAGACGTTGGCGACTGATTCCTACTCACACAAGCTTCTTGCCCACAAAGACGAGGACTTTGTCCAGAGGCTGCATGTTTCTGATGAAGTCAAACACGTAGGACTTCTTCTCGTCTTCGTGGACGAGCAGCACCGTCTGCTGCACCGTGTTAACGGCCTGAGAAACAGGAACATTAAAGTAGAATAGAATAGAATTCATACTATCGTGATCCCTTTAAGGGGGAACTTTTTCTCTGCCAATGACAGGCGCCCGGGGAGCCGGGGGATTCAGTGTATTGCTCAGGTACACTTCGACACGTGACACGTCCCAGTCGGGGATCGAACCGTTGACCTTCCGGTTCCCAGACGACCTCTTAACCCAGTGAGCCACGACCCCTGTACACACACAGTGTACACAGTCGACACAACAGATCAATGGTTTGACTGCGTTCGTCTCCACTTACCGCCAAGTCCAGAGTGCCCACATACACCATCATGGGATTCTTCAGATAGGATTTGGCTAATCGCCTCACACCGGTGGGCCAGGTGGCACTGCATCATGGGAGTTTAAGAAGGAAGAGAAAGCTCAATCTCAACAACATGTCAAAGTAAATCTCCATAATACTTCTGTAAGACATGATGAGATTCATAGTGCATTAAGGTTTTCATGCTTTACAGAGGGAGCTGCATCGGTACTCGTGTTTGTACCTGGTCATGACGGTCTGTCGGTCCGGCCGGATGTCCAGGAGAATCTTCATAATCTGGGGTTCAAAGCCCATATCTAGCATCCGGTCCGCCTCGTCCAGCACCTTTTCACAACGATCAGAGTTATTGGATGTAACCTATCGGGACCGGTCTATCTGGTTACATTGCTTTGTGCTCACACCTAAAGGCCCCAATGCATCCGTGTCAAAGACACTTTACACCTGAAGAATTTCACTGAGATGCACGGACACAAGCGGCTCACCAAGTAGGTGATGGACTGCAGATTGATGAGCTCGTTCATCTGCAGGTCGTTCAGCCGGCCCGGTGTGGCGATCACGATGTCCACGCCGCTCTTCACCAGAGCGATCTGAGCTCTCCTGTCTCCTCCGCCGTAGATACAGACGCTGAGATAAAAAGACAGAGAGGAGGGAACCGTCACGGTCAAAGAAATATGAATTATATTAATATGCTGAGCTCATCTTTCATGACTTGTGATGATATACAAGACTGCTGGACCTTTTGTAGCCCTTATAGCGATACTTGCTGCACTCGGCTTCGATCTGCAGGGCGAGCTCTCTGGTGGGCGTCAGCACCAACATGCCTGGACCGCCGCGCTCGGCTTTGGGCCTAAAAAATAAAAGAGTAGTTTCAATGTCAACATTGCTGCTTAAAGAAAAGCTCAAGATGTTAAGCTGAGGAGAAAGAAAGGTGCTGTGCTCACACAGGCTGTCCGTCCATGTGGATGAACCCGGGCAGCAGGTAAGCCAGAGTCTTCCCTGTTCCAGTCTGAGCGATGGCGATCACGTCCTCTCCACTCAGAGACACCGGCCACGCCTGAGACTGGTGAGGAACCAACAAAACGCACCGTCGTACATTTAGAACCAGCTACATACATATAAATAAATAATATAATAAATAAATACACTACTGGTGTAAGACTAAGAGAGTCCACGGATATAATAACATTCAACTTCATGGTTAAAGGTGATATTATCTTTAATAGCTTTCATTTTCAGAAGGGCATCAGAGAGACAGATGGGGGCTGAACTGACTGCCCTGAGACACCACAACAGTTTCTATTGAGACTTAAGAGGATGACACACATCCCAATCCAACAGCATCACAGGTATTATCATAAAACGCAGGGCGGACCAAAGAGGGTGCGGCAGTACATCCGATTAAGATCTACCACAGGCTGCATCTATTACAGCAGGTTTGTCAACCATCTGCATTACACAGAGCGGGTTGTGCAACAAGCTTATTCAAAACCACAAGCCAGCGATGATTGATCCCATTTGACTGAGCCTCTTACTGCGAAACGAAAGTGAAATCAGAGAGCGAGAGATGATGCCCTTTCATTTCCTCTTGCAGCTCACTCACACAGCCTAAGAGCCTCTGGAAAACCACGGAAACACCCAAACACCAGCCCAGAACACACCTGTACATGTACACTGATCTACTGGGACTCCTGTGTTTGGTACTAAGATATAAAAACATGTCCGAATGTTTTAAAGATATCTGGCTTCTGTAGCAGCAACCCATTGGATTCTATGGTACAGGATGGATTCAATTGTAATCTCTGACCATGTCTTTATGTTTCATAGAACAATAAATGTACTAAATGGAAGCGAGAGGTGTAAAGAAAGAGAGAACAGTCTGTACTACACTTATTGGAAAACAACGGTCTTTGGCAAGTATGTACGTTAGGGCAATATTGACAAAATCAAATATCACAATATTTCAACTTCATCAGTAATGTGGTTATATGACTAATTAGGTAAAGGCAACTAATAGAAGAGCATATTACGATATCTAGTCTCATATCCTGATATTAGGACGGATAGCAGACCTTCTATGGTGGCGTCTCATTACTCCGACTACAGCGGGAAACACTGAATAATTAAACTAAACAAAGAGTTCAACAGAATCTCATTTATGTGCAAAAAGTATGAATGAAATAAACGTTTTGCTCAGTTCTCCACATATTGTGTCAAAGATTTCCTTTCATTTCTGCTTTTTTCGGGGAGACTATAACCGTGGAATAATCATTTAAAAAAGGTTCAGTATTTCCTGTTGAAGCTGCTGATTATACGGGTATTTCCAAATTTGGGTCTTTGTAAATCCCGGGGATAACCAGCAGACGAGTAATGAGGCAGGTCACTACAGCGGTGCTTAATTCTATCGCATCATTGGAGGACTTGGCTTCGTTTCTATTCTAAAATACTGTGCCGATACTTCAGAAGCGTGACCAGTGCCAGACTAAACTACAGGCCCATACCTGGATGGGGGTTGGTTTGACAAAACCAACGCGTTCTATATTCTCCATGATCTCTGGGTAAAGCTCGAAGGCCTCCAGGAAGGTGCGGCATGGATTTGGAATGGGCCGCTTCTCCCCCTCCTCCTTCAGGTCGTCCACAAAGATATCGTTGTTCTCCTTCCTGTGGAAAAATACAACGCAAACAAGAAGTGGTTGAACGGGTCGAGGGCGGTTTGATACCAAACCACACCGCAGTCGTAGACAAAGAGGAACACGCAGTGTGTTTAACAAAACCACATCTGGTCCAAACGCCACATGAAAATGAATTATGTGCTATTGGTTGTTTCTATTCTTGCACAAGTTTGACAAATAATATTCTTTCAATTTCAAAAGCTTAACTTTTTTTCAATAGGAAATAAATGTAATTTGTAAAAGATATTGACCCAGAGACAGAGTGCTAGTTTTAAAAATGTTATCTGTGCCGCACAACCTGATTTTTCCCACTCAATCTATGTCGTCAAATACTTTTCCATTATTCACCAGCAATGCTCAATCACCCCGATTATGAGGCCGTGAAGATTGAGACTAATTTAGGCTTGCAAGCATCTACATGACAGATGAGTAAACAGTTTACTGCAGTCGGACCTGCTCAGATAACACGTGAAGAGGTGGACAAATGGTGCCACCAACTGGTCTGAGGCTGTAATGGAAAACAATGCAGACAAACACACCTATTGGGAAAATGTGCCTGTCAATAACACCTTAAGAGTTGTAGTATTCGACTCTGCTCTCTACTACTGTAGTAGTACAGGTGTTTAGCATTGTACAATACAAGGTAACACTTGCCACATTTACCTCCATTCTCTGACTTCCTCTGCTGTGAGCACGGAGACGCTCTCTGCCTCAGTGTAAAAGTTCTTCTCCAAGGGCGGCAGGTCTGAAGGAAGTTAAGATATTACAGAAATTGTTGGAATAAGAGGCGAACACATCACTTCTCTAGTACTTGTGGACTTCAGTGTACGTAGAGTAGTGACAATATACGAGTCTTCACCTTTCCACTTGAGCTCTTGATACTTGTCCTTGTTCTCCCGGATGTCTTTCCAGTCGATGGATGGAGGAGCCAGGGTTATCGCCGAAGCATGAAGTTCTTCAGTGGACCAGACAGAGCATTCCTTTACTCCTCCTCCTCCACCACCACCACCTCCTCCTCCTCCTCCTCCTCCTCCGTAGCCTCCTTCGTCAGCTTCCCCTCTGTAGCGTCCTCCACGATCTCCCCCTCTGTAGCCTCCTCCACGATCTCCCCCTCTGTAGCCTCCTCCACGATCTCCCCCTCTGTAGCCTCCTCCACGATCTCCCCCTCTGTAGCCTCCTCCACTGGCTCCTCCTCCACGATCTCCCCCTCTGTAGCCTCCTCCACTGGCTCCCCCTCTGTAGCCTCCTCCACCAGCTCCTCCTCCATAGTCTCCCCCCCAACCAGGACCTGAGAAACAGATCGATGCAGGAGATACATTTTCATTCGTAAACCACACAACAGTGGTGTTACCAATAAGCACGGGTACCAAAACAGGCACTTAGGAGGGTAGAGGAAGTGTCAACTGAAGGATATAATTGAGAATATCGAGCAATTGTTGCTTAGAAGAAGAAGGTACTTCATGTTGCCACAACTTATTCTGAATTATGCCTATTAATCAGCGTGGCCCTGCTAAAAAAACAACGATCAAAAACCTTTAACATACGGCAGGAATCAACCCACTATTTCTGGAGAAATGACTTCGTACCGTTGGGAGGTCGGAAGTCGCGATCTGCCAACAGTTCTTCAATCATCTCCTTGGCCTTCTGCTGGGCAGCAGAGGGTCCAAAGAGGACCACCTCACCTTCAGAGTCACCGTTGCTTATCTGGAGAAACAAACAAAAGAAGAGGGAAAACTGACATCCTATACATGCTCTGACAATAGTTCCATTAGTTGAATTCTGAAGATGATTTACAGCTTGATCTGCATTCTGGTGTTTTTAGAAAACTTTAAATCTAGTCCATTGTCAGTTTACATCCTCTTGAATCGGCCCTGACCCACTTTGAAATGATGCTGGTTTTGTTCTCCTCTTGGACTTGGCTGTAACTTAACTAAAGAGGGTTTTGCCTGATAAAAGAAAGACGATTTTCTGCGTATGCGTCATGTACGGATGCGTGATGAGCGTAGGGGTCATTCATATATTGATAATACATATCACGATATCGCATGTTTTCTGGTAGCACAATAAATAGTCTACAGGATATAACCACATGGTAGATTCTATTGTTTTGTAAACTCCTGTGTGAATTAACTAAAAGACAAATGAAAAGTATTTTCTCATTTAAAGTTATTGTGAGGAACTTTTACCTGGTTATGAAACAGCCTCTTTGTGACATACATAAAGACCCCGCTGCAGTAAAAATGAGGATTTCTGAAGGGACTCTGGTACTTGGACACACTTCTGCTTTTACATGTTTACAAGTTCCTCATGGTAGCTTTCATTGAGAACTTTAGGGCTATTTGAACAGATTCAAGTCACTTTATAGAGAAAGATATATACATTTCCAGCTATACACCGACTATGTCTACATGCACACAAGTAGAGCAAATAGATTAAGGTAATAGTTTAATATTGAGTTGGTATTTATTATCAAAGATGACTCAATTATGTTGTCATGCTTTCACAATATGATTCCACTGAGAGACCAACAATTATATAGAAGTAAAAGTTGGAATAAATAAAATGTCTGTGTAGAAACATTGCAACCAAAGCAGATATTTACAAGTATTCATTGGTGGATTAGTAAAGTTAATAGTTGTGATAACAGACATGAGTTCTGTCATTAACAATCACAGCCAACTGTTGACATTAGTTTACCTAATTTAACTTAATTAGTTATTAAACAGTATACCAACAGTTTAAAATGTAAGTGCACACTATTTTTGGCCACGTAATCATGGATGCTCTACATAATATCACTAGTTTCAAACTGACATTAGTCAATTTACCTTTATCCTGGCACCAGTGCTCTCTTCAAGTTCACGAATTTTGGCTCCTCCTCGACCTTTAAACAGGATTAAAAAGTATTAAGAATACGTCGAAAATCTGTACACATCACTGAGGAACATAAGCTACATTAATGTAAAGGTCATTCCCACACACTTAACTATTAATAAAACATGTCAAAATGAGGATAAACCTTAAACCATCCAACCATGTGGACCTCATAAACAAGCTAACTAGCCTGCTAACTTCCGCTCAGCTAATGCTAGCTAAGTCAAACGGAATTTAGCTAAAACTCCCAACATGGCGTTTTTATTTTAATTACTGCTTTATAAACGTACCTATTATCCTCCCAACTGAAGCATTTTCCACAGTGAAAGTCACAGCCTGGGAAGAGTCCGACTTTCCATCGCCGAAGGTTGGTCTTCCGGGACCTCCGCGATCCGTGCTCCGACTGAACGGGCGAAATTCACCGCCGCCTCTCCGACTCTTATACTCGGATCCGTCGCCATTACCATCCGCTCTCCACTCTCTCGACGCTCCGGACTTGGCGCCATTTCTTACCCCAGAAAATACGTCTTGTCCTTGACTGTCGTCGTGTGGTAGTTTCCATTCAGTTGGAGCTGTTTTTGTCGGGATAGCAACGCCGCCCTCGCTGTTGTCCTCCTCCCAGTCAGACATTTTGAGTTTGGCTCCCGCAATGGTTAGCTAGCTCGAGATAGCCACGGCACCAATGGCTAATTAACTGTCAATCAATCAAGAGGCATTCACTTCCTCTCTGTAAACTCAGATTTCCAAGCTCCTGATAATTATTGCACGTGTAAACCCTGGAATTTAATTAATAAAAAGTATAAAAGTAAAACGTAAAAATGTGGAGACATTTAGGAAACATTCCTATATATATATATATATATATATATATATATATATATATATATATATATATATATATATATTAGATAGCATAACAGTTACCCTTTCCATCCACTATCCACTACTCTGAGTTTATAAAATCCTCATTTCCAAAAAGGCAACATGACATTTGCTTAAATTGCTAACTTTTTTTTTTTAAATATAAAAATTGCATTGCTAAAGAAAGACACAACAACAAAAACAGTTTAGTTAATTTGTACTTTATTAAAGAATAATAAAATAATTTTTGCATTTCTCATCCAGAGAACATAATGTGCACTTTAATAAATTAATTTCAAAGTAAAATAATAATGTTAATTAACATTGTCAAGCTTTTAAGGCCCAGTTGTGTAATAAATTACCGTTCAAGCAGTCGAGAAATTGTATTAATAGCCATCATATAAAGTCCTGGACCAAAGCTACATGACTTAAGTAAACTGGATGCCCAAAAATGAGCAGATCGACTTCAACTATACAGTATGTTGTACGCTTTAGGCAAACAGGACAGTTATAGCCATGTGAAGAAAAACAAAATAAACGTTTCATATGCAAGAAAGGCACCCTTAAGCAATTTACAGATTGCAAAATATGAGTTTTATGAGGTTCCCTAACCGGCTGAGTCCACAGGGCGTTTCCTTGTGTTCGATATCTTGCTTCAGAACAACAGAAAAGATTTGTTTGGCCTGTTTGTTTTTTTTCAGCAAAGCTCAATCAATAACTACGAAAAAGTCTACTTTAATATTAAGCATTAAATCTATACCATGTCACATTTTCAGGCTCCTCAAACTCACCAAAAAACAACAACTGTGCTTTCATCATAACAGCACAACTTCTGCATGGGCTGTAGAATATTTCAATAAAAAATCAATCGACAAGTGTTAACGACATTGTCATTTGTTAGGAGATAATACTTGTTATATTCTACTACAGAATATTAATTTAATAAGAAATGCACTTAACATTCAAAACAAAGGGAATACAATGCAATTTAACGAATAAAGGTCGTCATTGACGTATTAAAATACATTTTTAAGACTGCTGTGACCCCTTAAGACGTAAACATGCAAGAACGAAGCAAAAAATTAAAAAATTAAGATGGCTGACAAAGTTTTGTGCATAATTCCCACAAGCAGGATGGCATTGAAAACAACGTGTAGTGTGTTAGGACAGTGTCATTTAAGAAACACACAATTTTCCACAAACCTGCCAGTGAAAAGTTCACAATCTCAATATGGACTAAATGCACCAAAATATAAAATGTGTGCCATTTTTAAGCTAATAACCTAAATGGTTAAATAGGGTAATTATAAGGTGAGGAGGGAGAGCATGCACATTCACAAATCCTGGTAAATTAAAGCCTCGATGTTTATTTGAGAAGGGCAGCAGAAGACTTTAAAGAAGCTAATGTGAGACTCAGATCACAAAATATGAATTAGGATTTAGAATTTAGATCACAGGGCACATGTATTTTCTCATCTCTCTCCTCTTCTAGTAAATATATGAAATGTCAGCAGCAGAATGGACACATGGATCAAGTAACAACATGCAAAACTGTAACCAACAGCAGTGCATGTGCAGTATATTGTAATCATGAGGTTCCTCAAGGTGAATCCAAACTGACCTGCTATCGTCACCCTGTAACACCGCTCTACCAGGCTACGAGGCTCTGGCCCGGCTGGAGGGATACGTTCAGCCCAGCAGCCGCTAACCTTTATTATCCATGCACGAGGTGCAAACCAGCACCCAGTAAAACAGACAGGGTTTGTCCAAAGAAATACCTTCAAAGGTTTAAATGTAATACTAAAGTAAATTCTCCACACCACTACTTTCAAATTTGTTCAAAATATGATAATGTTCCGAACGGCAGACTTTGTTTCGGACTCTTTTGTTGAAGATCTGGAGTTACTTTAACATGCAGAAGGACGTCCAGGTGTGTGTTGCAACAGCTTAGCCATGCAGCGTCTCATGCTTGACTCAGTCACCATTCAGACCATTAGCAACCGAGGCCCCCAGCGTGTCCCCTAAGGCCTTGAATCCTGAACCCTCAGGGACGTCACCGACGTCACCTTAGAGAACGGTTTGAGTGTGAGAGGCTGCGAGGGTTTGAAATGGTGTGAATACGAACGGGACATATCACGTTAAACATATTATGTACAATTGTGGGTGTTTATTTGATGCTTTTTACTCCTTGAGTTTAACGTCTTCCAGGCTCTTCCCTCACAAGATGAGAGGTCATTTTGTAATTTCGTTTTTGTTTGATGAATAATTCTGTGTAATATAATCTCTGCTTTCATGTGTTTTTATGTTCCATCTTTGTGTAAATGTCTGAGTAAATGTAATATTCCGGGCTGAACACACGTGTGCCGTCCTCTTTGTTTACGTCTCCATGCTTCCATGTGTTTAATGTCACATTGCTATGAATTGTGGGTAATGCTGACTTATGGAAATTGTTCAGAAAGGCTTTAAAATGTCTGAGAGAGTCTTCAAACACTGGGTGCTTTGACAGAGGGACAGAAGTGAGTGAGGGGACTGGGATTGGGCCTAATGCACCTAATGGAGTACTGTCCAAACCAACTGGGACCAGTGATCGCTGATCATCGCTTATTTCCCCCAACAATAGTTTTGCTGCATTAAAATGTACTGACAAGTTGCTGACAGATGAAAGTTTAGCATCACGTCTGTGGTTGTAGAAAATAAACAGAACTTGTAGTCTGATTGCATGCTGAGGGTTTTAACAGCTAATCCCATCACACCAGGCGCTGGACTCTCCTCTCATCCGTGTGTTTTTGGGGGAAACAGTCCATGCAGTGATATGTATGAAAGTAAAAAGATGACATTTTTACATCGCCAAAGACAGACATTGAACAAAGAGAGTGAGCGGTGTGTGTGTGTGTGCATGTACCTGTGTGTGTGTGTGCGCTACTGGTTTCACTGCATGTTAAGAAACTAGTGGTTGAACTTTAGTTTCCAGTGGCTTGTTTGAGGTTTAACTACATTCTTGTAACTTGCACTTTTTTTTTGGCTGTGAGACAATCATACAGTATTTATCCACTCGAGTACTCGTCAAGGTGTTCTTTAATTTATATGACGAACACTGCTGCTTGTTTCTGCCCAAACTGGCTTCTTTGGTTTGGGTTTATGTTCAGACTTAATAAGTTGGACTAAACTATTTTAAAAAGAAAGTTTACATCAGTTTGTTTTTTTGGTGAATCAAATGATTTGATTTGCTTCTAGGCTCAGAAATCACAGTTAACCTTCCTTGTTCTTTATTTAATACATTTGATCACCATCTATTTTTATTAATATATGATGAAAATATGATCGATATGAAACAAACGTTTTTTGTGTGCAAAAATCCAATAACATCAAATCCATTACTCTGAAAGGAAGTTTTTTTTGTATTTGTGTATTTTTGCGTATTCTGTTTTACGTGAAAATGCCCACTTTCATGCATATTTTTCATACGTCCCCATACTTTATGGTAATTTTAGGACCCTGTACAAAGTATAAAACATTATACAATCTGCATTAAAGTGGACACAATCATGTTGGACAAATTATAAAAACATTGTATGTCCATGTATGAGGCATTGACTGGACACACGCAAAATAATCTGTATAGTGTCCAGTAGAAATACTGTAAAAGTGGTTTCCCCAACAATGATGTGTACATACAGTATGCGAACGTGTGTGTGTGTGTGTGTGGTTATGCCAGCTGTATGTGTGGGGGCTGACTGAGAAACTCTGCGTTTCCCTTGGGGTGAGGAGCAGACTCCCCCGCAGTCTGTAAGAGGTCTGAGGGGCTGCTGTCGGGTCCCTGGGACAGGAAGTTGAAATGTTCTCCCTCCGGCTCCAGCTTGCACTTCCTAATGAAGAGTTCTGTCCCGTCCCAGTCGCTGAGGTCACCGTGGGCGTTGCCACGTTTGCTACCGTTGCCGCCGCTGCTGCTGCTGTTGAGGCCGGTGCCGTGGTTGATCAAAGGCTGGCTGAGGTTGTGCACGGAGAGGGACTTCCCGAGACCTCCTCCCCAGTCTGAAGAGCTCTCGTCTGGGCTGGACGAGAGCAGCAGCAGGGGGTTAATCTCCAGGCTCATGGGCCTCCTCCAGACCCCCTCAGATTTCATGCCAGTCTTCTCCCGCAGCGGCACTCCTCTGTGGGCGGGGCCCGCCTCGCTGTCCGCTTCCTGGTGGGCATCCAGACTGGATCCAACAACAACAGAGGGGCCCAGGCTCCCCTCAACTCTCACATCATCTGGGACGGGCTCAGCGGAGCATCGGAGGTGGGACGGGTGCAACATGGGGGGCAGCCGCAGGGTGAAACCACCCGTCGAGGGAGGCGGGGGCGGCAGGTCGGGGAAGTGTGCTCTTTTGGAGGTACAAATAGGGGTGACCAAGGTTGGGTAGGGGCTATCGGGTGGCAGCAGGGGTGACGGGGAGAGCGAGGCCGTGGACGGGGGGTAGGATGGAGGTGCCGAGTCGGGGGGGCAATCGTCGTCGGCGGGCGCCAGGATGAGACGCAGGCCTCTGTGGTTGGTGTTGAGAGAACGGCGTATTCCCCCGTTGTTGTCTCCGCCGCCGCCCCCCACCGGATCCCCTCCATCCCTGATGATGGAGGTCTGGTCGTCAGAGTGGCTGTGCTGGTGGTGGTTGTCCAGCTCGAACAGGGGCAGGGAGGAGAGGGTGAGCCCCGTGGGGCCTTTCTGCAGGACTTGACGGTAAACGTCCAGCAAAGAGTCCAACTTTGATTCAATGGAAGTCACCTGGGAAAAGAGTAAGAGAGGGACAGACAGACAGAGACAGAGAGGGAAGCTTAAAGTGCTGCAAAGCAATTTTATTGAATTTTCCCACATTGACAGATCCGTGGTGTTTCCACAGGTTGGTCTCATCCAGCATTCGCAGCTATACCTACGAAAATCCATCATTCGTAGATATCCCACGAAATAATTCTGCATGTTATCCACGTAATCATAAACGAGGAAATATAAAGACTGCAGAAGCCCACACGAGAAGTCAATGTTGATTTATTTGTCACGTAACTTGTGTACATCAGTAACAGCACTTCTGTAGTTACTTTAACCCAAACCAGATCTTCTTCTAAACCTAACTAAGTAGTTATGTTGCATCAACCTAACTAAGTAGTTATGTTGCATCAACCTAACTAAGTAGTTATGTTGCATCAACCTAACTAAGTAGTTATGTTGCATCAACCTAACTAAGTAGTTATGTTGCATCAACCTAACTAAGTTGTTTCCTGCGAAGACAGAAGTTTATTTTGAAAACTGTTTTCATGTAACAAGCAGAAATTGACACGTGTTGCTGGACTTTCGTAGGAAAACGCACGAAATATGAGGAGTAACTTTTCGCAGGATATCAACCGAACAATGAAGATACGTTGGTTTCCAAAACAGATGTCAGACCAGAAAGTGAATTTGGGAATCTCAGTACCTGGAAAAAGTAATCCATGAGTCAAAAGCTCCAAATCAGATCCACGCAGATACGTATATCATCCACATTATAGGACGATCAAATCCACATGAAGGAAAGTGCTGATGTCTCTTTGTTTTCTTCTAAACTCACCTGTCTCTCCACCTTACACACACGGCCCAGCATGCTCATGCCCTCCAGAGAATCTCCGTCTGGGTGCAGTTTGTCCCTCATCTTCTTATCCACAGGAATCTGGCCTTTTCCCAGAATCTGATCCACCCTGACACACACACACACACACACACACACACACACACACACACACACTGGTGTTAATATATTTAAAAATAATGATCTTGTAATAAAAGTAGGCGCCCAAGCTTCATCTCAGGTTATCCCAAGTGAGGAAACACAACCTAAAGCAACAGCAGGATGTTAAGATTAGAGTTAGTAAAACACACACAGGCTGTATCAGTGTCCTCCTTTAAAATACCCTCCATCTCCAAAAGTGTCAACGAAACACAGCATCTTCAGATTGGATTCCATGTGTGTATGTCATTTGCATGGGTTCACAAAAGAAAACCAACATGCAACAAAAACAAAAATCCCATTTTCACATGTCACAAAGGAAAAAGAGCAAAGCATCAAAATCAAGTTCACAGACTATTCAAAGCAAACATCGCTCTGTTGCTGTTGGGTTCAAACTTGGTATCTTAAGCTAAACTGCTTTTTTTTAGTTCAAATAACATTCATCAGTCACATCAGTTACAAGGTTTTTGCAGAAAGTTGAGGTGTGTTTAAGTCCATCCCCATTTATTGTTTATTTCACTGTCTATTCCAGTACAAATATATCATTATTTCCTTATGTGAGATGCTTAAATTACCAGTTAGTCTGTAGTATTGTTCTTTGTTCTTTTGACACTGTAATAATGTTGAATTAGTGTTAAAGTTAATAAAGTTTATACAGTATCTCTAACATGCATTGATCTATGGGACGCCGGCACCCACGAAACACCACCAATGATTTTTGTTTCATCTACAACAAAAACACTTGAATTAATTAGGAAAACACTGAGCTACAACTGCACACAGGTTAGCAACACACACACACACACACACACACACCTACACACACACACACACACACACACACACACACACACACACACACACACACACACACACACATACGTTTTGGATGGGAGCTAATGTAGCCACAGGGATGTTTTGGGGCTTGTTTGTGTATAAACGTTAGTACACATTTACATTGTCTGTGTGTCAGACCTGGTTAATTAAAACCTCACCAAATGGCTGGAGTTACAGGAAAGGAGTTAGAATACACTTTGAACACTTCAGCATGCTTTTTGTGACGAATGCAAACTCCAACCACCTGTTGTCAGAGGAGAGTTAACACAAGCGCTCTGTTGGCGACATTTCACGGTTCAGACAGACAGACAGACACTTTTTTGGAGGTACAGCAAAGTCGCTAATGCTCCTCACCACAGGGGGGGGGGGGGGGCAACTAAAGGGATTCTACCGTAGGAAACACTAAAATTAAGTAAAATATAAAAAAGTAACCCCGAGACAGGGAGCTTCTTCCTGTGGTTGCTGTAATAATAGTGCAGCGCAGGAGAGGACATGTTCCTGGGTCGGCTACTCAGGCTGGGACCAGAGCCTGCTGCACTGGCCAGTCTGGAGACAGGAGAAAGACCGGGTCAGACAACATCTCTCTCTCAAACACACACTGCAGCAGGAGGCTCCGGCGGACAAACGACCAAAATCCAGTCTCATACGCAGTGACAATGGCCTGTAGATAAACACAGAGGATGAGCAAAGGTGGGCTGAAAGATGTCAGATATTGGGCTTTATGAAGGCTGATGTTGATACGGACATTTTGAGATCTTTTGTCTTTTTAAATATTTCGATAAAATATTTTTTACTCCCACATTTGTATTCTTGTCAAGGCAGAAACGTTTTATTAAATAGCATTTACACCATGATGTGTCACGAATAAATAAATAAATACATTGCAGATGAGCTTTCAGAGCTTTAAAGGAGCAGTGTGAAGCGGTTCTAACTGAACTACGGTGGCCTGCAGGTAACGTAGAAACAATAAAGTCTCTCTAGACTCAGTGTTTGGTTTGTCCGTTTTTTAAATATATTTTTGTTGAAATTCTCTTTACATCCTGACAGCAATCAATGAATCAAATGCTCTGACAAAACATAAGAAAATAATCTGCTATCGCCAGCTGTCACAGGACTGTAACAATCATTTCATTCAGCAGAAATGTTCCATCTCAACAGCTGTGAGAACTAACAGCAGCCATGTTGGTTGTTTACGTTCATCACGAGTCTCTTTGGAGGGAAACCTGAGGAGACGGACTGTCAGTGTTCAATAGCTGGCGACTTCTGTAGCTAACGATGTTAGCGACTTCTGTAGCTAACGATGTTAGCGACTTCTGTAGCTAACGATGTTAGCTACTTTCATTGGAGAAGAGTTGGCACAACGGTGCTGTTATTTTAGGTTAGAGGATTTTGCACGATCTAGCGTACTGTTGCTAGTTCCTTCAGAGTACCTAGCCTAGCTAGGTCACTTCTGCTTCTAAATAAAGAGCTGAACTTTCAGCAGTGGCCGACATGATGAAACAGATCCCCACAGAGCCATGTTTCCCAATAACAATCATTCAATGAGAGCATCGTGATGTTGGCCACATTAAGGTCTCACTAACCCTGAGAAAACATACTACTGATGAAGAGGAGAGATATACTGGATGTCCAGTAGCAACGCTAGAAGCAGTGAACGTTCACTCTGTGTGTATCTACAGCCTCTAAACGAGCACTATGCTACCCAGCAGGAGCTCCACTGGCCTCCAGCACTTCTTCATTCACAACAACTAAAACTAACTTTCTCTGAAGTTTGGACATGTTAAGAGCCCCAATCCGTAACCGCACTATAGCGCCTCCTGCTGGACTAATATGGCCCAGCTTTACTTTTATCAAATTAAGTGATTTTAAGACTTTTGATACAAGAACTGAAAGCTTCTAAATGTGGTTTGAAGCTGTAAGAAGGAAGCGGAGACTGAAGCAAAGCTGGATTTTGAATGAAATCATTTATGCATCTAATGAGTTTCAATAGATTCTGGATTTGGGGCTTTTACATGAAGACTAAATCTTCTCCACGCAGCACTGAGGAGCTCGTTTCCCGTCTACAGTCAAGTACAGCATGTTAGATGACAACACGTTCCAGTTGGATGAGGTCCTCAAGGAGCCCAAATCAGGACTATCACAGTTCACAGCGTGACGTCAATAAGTGAAGTGTTACTGCAAAACTACTCAATTAAAATGTGGTGTGATAAGGGACCACTTCGTTGGCTGAGAGAACACCTTTTGGCCAAAGCTTGTTTTTTTGCTGTGTATCATTGAGGCTCAGACCACCAGGTTCACTTAAAGCTGAGATTCTTCAGTTAAACTGTGTCCGTAGTCCGTTTCTGGAGCTCCTTGGTGACCTCCACAGACAGATCTGGGTCAAGCAGCCAGTTTGGTAAAGTGTTTCTCTTAATTAGCATATTCATTCTTAAATGATGGCATGGTGATATATATGAGACCCAGACCAGACTCGAGCACTACAGCCCAGACTGCGTCTAAAGCTAAACCAAATAAACTAAAGTATTTACAACCTTTACGGTCTTAAAGTCATAAAGACGCACTGAATTTTCATATTGATGCCAAACACATGTGGATGCATGGCTGCTTGACCCAGGTGTGACATCGTCAAAGTGTTGGTTATGTTAGCGGGGGGATCAGGACGGGGGGGACCAGGACGGGGGGGACCAGGACGGGGGACCAGGACGGGGGATCAGGACGGGGGGGACCAGGACGGGGGATCAGGACGGGGGACCAGGACGGGGGATCAGGACGGGGGGGACCAGGACGGGGGATCAGGACGGGGGGGTGGGGGGGGGGATCAGGACAGGGTGGCTCTAACCCCGGTGCAGACTGTTTCCTCCGGGCCTGGCTGTAATATAAATGCAGGGAGGGAGAGGAAACGGTCTTGGCGCGGCTGCTGAAGGGCCTCGGAGGGGGACCCACTACAGTATCTAGTCTGGAAGAGAGAGGAGGGGTCACAGGTGTATATATACAGTACACACACACACACACACACACACTCTCATACACTCACACACACACACACACACACACACACACACACACACTGGGTATAAAAGACAGAGCTGGAAGTGAGATCAAGGTTTGAGTCAAGGCTTCTGGGTGATGACCTCTAAAGGACTCGGAGCAGCATTAGCAGCAACATCCACCTCCTGCATGTAAGACCATGAATAACATATCTCATCAACCTCCTGAGACCTCACACTTTTTGTTTGATATGCTTTTTTAAATTTCTCTTAGCTATTTGGATGAGTAGGACCTAATAAGAATAAAACCTCAGCGTCGTCTTTGAACAAGAAAAGTCCTCCTGTGGATGGAATGAAGTACACAACATGGCTGTGCAAAAAAACTAAATCAGGAAGTAGTTTTCACAAATAAAACGGGTTTATTTTAATGCCTAAAGATGGCTGTGCAAAACTAACACGGCAAATAACAACAATAACGTATCTCATTCAGTCAGTTTCTAAATGAGGACAAATGAACAGATTTAAAACAGTAAACATGAAGATGAGAGCAGAAGATGAACATTTCCAGAATGAGGATGATGATATTTTGAAAGCAGTTCTGTGATATTTTGTGATTTAAACGTGAGTCCTGACCTGGTCTGAAGGCTCTTGATGCGACAGAGCATGTCCAGGTGTCCTGCAGAGTACTGCTCTATCACATCCTTCACATCGTACGGACGCAACGTCTCCTTGAACTTCTTTTTCGCCACGTGGAACTTCATGATCCTGCACACAAACACACAGGAAGCAAAGACAACGCTGAAGTTAGTAACGTAAAGAGAAGTAAGGGTGTAATCACTACGACCAGCCACCAGAGGGTAGCAGCAGCTGCAGGACGATCCTCATTACCCGCTCCTTTAATCCGTCTTTGGAGTGTGATAATGAAAACATTATGAAAAGCTCAGTGACCTAAAGGAGCATCTAACGGGAAGCCGAGGTTCCCTGGATTCTCTTGACTTAGAAACGTGAGCGTGTGATCTTCTATCTCCCGTATCTAGAGAGCACAACCACTGCTGGGTGGATAATATTGATGCAGGTAAGGAGATCCCCCTCGGTGGTTTCTGATTTTCTCCAGTTGCCCTGTTTTTTTTTCTCGCTGTCTAAATGGAAACAATGGTGACAGATGACCCTCTGTAATAACAGTCCAGAGAGAGAGGGGGGGGGGGGGGGGGGGTCCAACCCTCAACCCGACACCCTGGGAAAGCCCGGAGCTCCGGCTGCCCATGGAGGAGGCCTGCTGGGTGGACAGAGAAACTGGGGCGCTGGTGGTGTAGAAGGGCGGGGGGGGGAGGGGTCTGATAGAACCCACTAGAAAACAACATAAAGTCTTATCTTTCTAAACCGGCACATATCGACACATTTCAGAACAAGGTCCCTTGATTTGATTTGTGTCAAATGTGGACTCCAGAAAGATTCCACTGGACATGATTACACAACTGGAACTCTGTTGAAAATGACACAGAAACTACAAACTTAAATTCAACAACAGTAAACGGCATCACTGAGGAAATATGAATATATAAATGTGCATGTATAAATGTATATCGTTAGTTTTTCTGTGCAGATGGGACGGATTATTTATAGAACAGATTCTGTGGTCCACATGGGCAACATCTGTATGTGTGTTGAGAATATTATGAAAAGTTTAAATACCATATACGAGTCTCTTTGACAGTCTATGTGGAGTGAATATGCTCAAACTAGATTCTATGTCAG
>JAFEUB010001622.1:120000-127500 GCA_024529925.1 Ophthalmolycus amberensis | reverse complement strand
CGAGAGAGAGAGAGAGAGAGAAGAAAGGGAGGCTGTCAACACATATTTCCATCTCAGAGAGTGATTTGAGAGACATGGGGCAACGTTCTGTCTTTTCCCTTCAGCCCAACTATCATCCATCCAGCTGACATGCCCACATCACCAGAACACAGCCAGACGGGTCACCGAGCCACCTGAACATAAAACCCTCACATTCTGGACCCTCAACAATGATGATCTAATCATGTATTCGCTTTATTAAAAACAGAGTTAGTGAGATTATTGGAGATACGTGAAAGCACGGTAACATTTAATTAATACGAGATCAACAAATAGATTTTGAGAGTACGATGAACAGATGAGACCATCGCTGAGAGAAGCCTCTACGTCTACGCGTGTTTTCCTTCAGTACATATTTATTTTGGGAAACGTTGGAGTTCTAAACGTTCTGAAAAAGCTCTAAAAAAGCGAAATCTTTCAGAGATTGTGAAGGCAAATAGTTTCCAGCATGTTAATCTACGTTTACTTATACTCATTTTTTACAACTGACGGAGATTAGACTCTAAAGAAATCCTGAAAAAGAAGAAACTTCTGGCATCAAAAATGTAAAAACCGATGGTTGTTCAAAGATTATGAATGAAACTAAAGATCAAAACAGTTTCTAGAAAATATAACATAAAAGAAGAGTTGTATTTTTACTCATTACTCTGAGTTTACATTTAGTGAGACATCTCACTGAGAAAGTAGAACATTTCCCAAAATTGACTCATTTTCACTTCATCAAAGGTCCAACTGAGCGTAACGGTGTTTTATCAGAAACGTGGTTTAAATCTGAAAAACACAAAAATCTATTTTGATCTCAATTGTTCACTGTCGTGACACCATGGTGTGATATGTTCAGGGTTTAAAAAGCTATGTATAGTAACTTTAAAATGATATAAAGTTTTAAAAAACGATCATATTACAATAAAATCATATGAATCTTATAATCAACATCAGCCGCTGCAAAGAAAACAGTGATGTTTACATCTTTGGTAACTTCACAGGGTTGGTGGTGGAAGCAGAAAGTCCTCCATCGACGAGACTCACTGCAGTAAACCATAACGTCTCTGAGGCAAACAGACCAGCATGCAATGCAGCAGACCAATGAGAGAGATGCAGGGTTCCAACACACTTTACATGCTACAGTTTCAAACCTCAGTGTCTCACTGCCATGACCTCCCAAACCAACACCTGTGCAACCGTTCTCTTCACTCCCCAGACCTGTCACACTGACTGGAGACAGAACCTCACACATCGCAACACATGTCCAGCCAGGCACAACTATACAGTGGATTCATACACTATACTGAAACAACCACACATTCATTCTGACATACAGTGGGTGGAGAGTGATATGCTAATATATATATATGTTAATACTACTCTCATCTATTATCATTCTCTCCATCTCTGATGGCTGAAGATGACTGAAGGAGAAGTGCAGCAGTCATGCAGGGAGCGTGCAGTAAACGCCCTCGTCCTGATACGGACGTGTGGAACTATCTACAGGAGAACACAGGACGAGTGATTACAGAACAGATATCAATGCTGTCAGTTGGACATTAAACTAGTCCAGCCACATGAATTGTTCATTTTATTTCCATTGCTTTTTACTAAATTGTCGGGTTTTATTTCATTTGTTTTAACAGCTGATGGGAGTATAGCCTCTAAAAGAAAATCCTCTTCTTCTGGCTTCTGGCTTCAAGAATCTAAAAATCGATGAGTTTGATTGAAACTAAAGACATTCACGTGGCTGGACTCTGGACTCGGATCAGCTTCTAGAAAATATTAAATAAAGGGGGATTGTATTTTCACTCATTACTCCCAGTTTACACAATAAAACACGTACACAGGTAGCCACTTACTGAGAAAGTGGAACATTTTACCAACATTAAGAAAAGATCAAGGCAAGCAACATAAAACACCATTCTGCTTCATGGTGTCAGAATGATTGGGGCTCAACATGCAGTTTATCTTCGGCCCGTTTAACTACACTGGGAGTGAAATCTGGTGCATTTCTTTCATTTATCTGGAAACAAAAACATACTTCCTTATTGTTATCTTCTAAAACCGTGTTTCATTTTAGAGTGCAAAGATCAACTTTGGTGGAATTCCCCTTTAATTTGTAACAAAGTCGTGTTTGCATTCGACAGGCAGCAAGCAGCAGTCGTCTCAGACAAAGTCCTAAAGAAAAAGGGAACGATGGAAGAAGGAAGTTTGTTTCCTGGCTTGTCCTCCATGCTGTTAGTCATTCCCACAGGTCACTGGGCAGAGAGGATGCTGGGGAGCACTGTTTAGGTACCTCCTATATTTCCGAGTGCACCTTCTGAAGAGCCTCCCTTTACTTAGACCCTTACTAGAGGACGGAGGAGGGAGCAATGGGAAGATAAAGGAGGAGATTAAAAGAGGCGTTCAGCTGAGGAAGGAGAAGAGAAATCGTCTGCTGTCAATATTGATGCAAAGTAAAATACACAGAGACAGAAAGGGAAGGATGGGAGCTCTTCCAGAGGAGGATGCAGAGGACAAACAGGGAGGAGCTATATATGAACATATTATATATTAATGATGTGACACATCATACTAGTGTCATTCAAACTAAAGCTATAGTCGGTTTTAAAGCATTACTCTCAACATCTACAACCTCGACTCTTATTATTTGACCAAACTCCCGCCAATCGTATCCAAATCAACAAAGTGATGTCTTCTCAACAGTGATTGTTCACTATTTACTCACTAATCCTGCATGTGTGCCTGAAGTGTTGCATCAATTAGTGATCACCAAAATAGATAAAAGCATCTCCAGAAATCACATGAAATGTGATGTTTCTTAAATGGAACCTGGTTCATTGCTTAGTTCGGTGTGAATGCTGATATCTGAGTCGTGTTCTCGACGAAACAGAAGCTCTTTCAACAACAAACACATGTTAATGCAGCATCATGTTGAATAAAGCCGTTTTCATTTTCCCATTAAAAGGAGGAAGAGAAGTCAGCAACAGGTTTAAGTCAGAGTTGCCCTTTCAAGAAAAAGCTTGAATCATTTGAAATGAACTGTACACACACACACACACACACACACACACACACACACCTGCCTACACACATAACCTCCAGATTAAACGCCTTCATTTTGAGTTGCCTCGCTGCCAATATATCCAGCACTCGTACACGCAGCATGCTGTCCGCTGCAGCACTCTGTGGTGAGTGTTTACCACCGCTGGTGTTTACAAGTCGGCTTAAAACGAATAAACCCACCGTCCCTTCACCGCTGAGCCCACCGCCGCCGAGCAGCCGACAGTCTGTAAAACCACCAATAACACACACAGTCGCCTGTTCTCTCTTCTTAGAGGTTAACATAACAAGAGAACAAGACGCTGCCATGAAAGTGCACGTCATTATGATTTCACACGTTCAGGTTGGATTTACTGTAACAATCGTTTCTAAGAAAGGAAAGCGGAATTAAACGCAGCTCCTTTGGAATGGGGGGGGTTACTGTGGATGCAACAAAAGCCTAATTAAATGTTGTGTTTCAGGATGAGAAGCCTGTTTGTTTGTGTGTTTGACTGAGAGCATATCTTTGTGTGTGTGTGTGTGTGGCTGTCTTAAGTTTAAGAAGCTGCTGGCTCAATATAAGACTCCCAAATGTTGCCAAAGAAGCGCTGCACTGTAAAAACTATACTAGCATAATTAAACTCACAAATCTCTCCCTGTCTTCTTCCCCCTTTCTCCCCCTTTTTGAACTTCGCTCTGTCTCTCCTAGACTTGTGTTTGATGAGTTATATAAATACCATCCCAATGGAAAAAGTGCGTCATGGTACAGACATGGTACAGACTCCTGTCTTTGAAGGCGGCTGCGCGCACATACACACACACACACACACACACACACACACACACACACACACACTGAGAAGCCCATCACCCTTCCCTCTCTGGGAGTCAAGTGCAGGGAGGGAAACAGTAGTGAAAGGAAAACAGAGATGGAGACGCAACGTGATGAAGGAATCTGAAATAAAGACAACGGAATAGAAAGGCAGCAGGTCGGAGCTTCACAAGAGGACGATTGAAAGTTCTTCACACTTTTAACATCATCACTTTGCCAGGTCATAAAAAAAAGAGTTTCAAATCAACGCCACACGGTGAATAAACGGTAAATTAGAGTTCAGTCACTAAATCGATCAATGAAACCAAGCAACAACGAAATAACAAATCAATACGTTGCAACCCTTTGATGGCAATCATCAATTAAATCCCATTAACTATCACCACGTTAACAAACAAATGATTAAGTCCGTCAATTATTGATGGAGACCAAATCTGTTCATCTGCACTCAAACGATGAAGGAACCAAAAAGGAAAATAGACCAAACAAACCAGAGAAGATGTCACAGTTTGATTACAATTGCATCACATGTTGAGTGTGTGTGTGTGTTTGTGTGTGTGTGTGTGTGTGTGTGTGTGTGTTTTGGAGGAGTGAGCTGAGAGTCCTACAAACCTGTAAGTGGTCTCTCCCTTGCTCTTTCCTTCAAGGGTTAGTGGGACAAAGAGAGGAGGAGACAAAGGGAGAGAAATCAGTATCCCGGGTTGATTGACAGCAGCATCAGACAGACGTTTTTTTTTCACTAAATCGATGTGTGACGCGTCAAGAAGCCGAAACGGAAAGTTACTTTAACACAATGGCGTTTCATTATTGTACAAGCACATGCAAGCTACGGCCATGCACAGAAAGGCTAAGCGTTAGCTGGAAGACATGGAAATCAGAAAGGATGTCTGCTGTGTGTGTGTGTGGGTGTGTGTGTGTGTGAGAGAGAGAGTGTGTGTGTGAGAGTGTGTGCGTGTGTGAGAGTGTGTGTGTGTGTGGGTGTGTGTGTGTGTGAGAGAGAGAGTGTGTGTGAGAGTGTGTGCGTGTGTGAGAGTGTGTGTGTGTGTGTGTGTGTGTGTGAGAGTGTGTGTGTGTGTGTGTGTGTGTGTGTGTGTGTGTGTGAGAGTGTGTGTGTGTGTGTGTGTGTGTGTGTGTGTGTGAGAGAGAGAGTGTGTGTGAGAGTGTGTGCGTGTGTGAGAGTGTGTGTGTGTGTGTGTGTGTGTGTGTGAGAGTGTGTGTGTGTGTGTGTTCACTCTCCAAAAATGTAAGACAACACAAATGTTCGTGAACTAAATGCTGAAACAATTTTTTTTACTCTGCTTTAGCATAAAAATAATGAAAATTGTCATTTTTTTTTGTAAATGTAGAATTGGCTCTTACTACCATGTGAGTATTTTCAATAATAATAATTTATAAAACTACCAATGTACCGTTCAGAATGTAGAAAGCGTGTTAAAGATCATGCACGCTAAGCAAAGCATGCCTGGTTGGGAGGAGAACAAAAAGAGTTGAAACAATGGTTGCAACGCTGCACGACAGTGTAAAAAAAGAAGAAGAAGAAGAAGAAGCTACACCGTTGGAGAGAAGGAGCAGATGATGGAGGGGAGACGAGAGGAAAGGGGCGGAGCAGCAGCGATCATGTTTGTAAGTCTGTAAGTTGTTACCTACTTGGCGGGGCTGCAGGTATGCAACGCCTTCAAATGAGGCTTCCAGGTAGCAATGGAAACCGAGTTCTCATCAGCAGCATAACTACGCCAGACACACTACGTGCAGTCGACAGGATAAATTAAATAATGATAAATGAAACAGTTAATTGTGGGAGGACACAAAAAAAACAAAAAAAGGGGCATGGGGCAAAGGGAGGGAACGTATAAGTTGGGGAGGAAGTGAGAAAAAGGAAGGTGAGGAAGGGAAAAAAGAGAAAAAAGCAGATTCGTTTTTTTGGGGGGTAGTGTTGAGGCATTGTGGTCGGGGGGTTTGTCGGAGGGAGATGGGGGGGGGGGGGCGGTGATGGTGGTGCTGGTGGTGGTGGTGGGTACATGCCTGAGGGGGGGGAGGGCGCTTTGGTAGTGGTGCCAGGTGGCGCTGAGGTAGGGGGACGAGCACCTTCAGTGGAGTACAGACGCCAAGCCGCCTGGGGGGGGGGGGGGGGCAGAGATGGACAGGACACACACATTCAGATGTACACACACACACACACGACACAGAAAGAGGGACTGAGATATACGTGACCAGTTAACACTAACAGGGAGTTTTAGGATGTAAACAGCCGGCGGCCATATTGGAAGTCCTCAGTATGACCATTAAATTACTTATCTGGACAATATTAATCTGTAAATCCATCTTCAATACTGAATGACTTGCTGATATAGTTAACTAGACAACAATACTTGAAGTTAAACTGAGGGTAAGATCCAACTGTTTGAGGTCTTGATTCTATTCAAAGATATGTAAACAGCTGGAGGTAAAGAGGTTAAGCCCCGCCCCCTTCTGATGGACCAACACGGGATCTTGATTCAGATAAAAATATGTTCGGTAGTCAACGGTCAGAGACAAATTTCAGAGGGTTCTACCTAGAACCGAACGTAAAGGGTTACACATAGAACAATCTGTGAAAGGTTACCCCCAGAATCCCCTAGCAGAGGTTTTACAGACAACCCTTCAATGGTGTAATGGTTCCAACCAGAACCCTTTTTGGAGGTTCTATCCGGATCCTTTTCACCCTCTTAGGGTGCTAACAAGAACCCACCCAGGTGGCTCTAACAAGAACTCTTCTGTTTTCCAAAGGTTTCATCTAGAACTCACCCAGGGGGTTCTACCGAGATCCCTTTTATTGTCCAAGGGTTTCATCTAGAACCCTAAAGGGCAGGGGCTAATGTGGTGCAGCGCAACCCACAACTATCCTGGTTCACAATCATAGTTTTTGAGGGTGTGTGGGCGTTTCCTTTAAGCAGCCATGCTTTCAAGAAACCTTGAAGAACTATTTCTTCCAAAAAGGGTTCTCAATGGAACCCTTAGTCAAACAAAGAATCCTTGATGTTGCAAATGGTTCTGTGTAGAACCTCAGCCCTTCATTGAAGAACTTATGTGTACGGAAGTGTTCACACGTGTTTGTCGGTGAGAACGTTCTGCGTGTAGAGTCTTTCATACATTTTTTTGGGCCGCATGATAATTCACTTGGACCCAACGGAACCTCGTCGATGGCGCCAGGTGTGTTTCCGAGATTTGTGACACGACTGGAGGCCTTTAAATAAACACTTTGCACCGACAGGATGCAACACGGGAACACAACTCTGGCTGCTGCTTCGTTAAGCTACTCCGGAGACTACTTCAAAGTCTTTTGCAGATTCAATCTTTAAAAATACAGTCGGTAGGTGGTATTGCCGTTTGAAGACAGACAAGAGACTCACACACACACACACACACACACACGCACGCACACACACAGTGGTTCAAAGCAGGAAGAGCTGTGTGAGATGAGGGGAGTGAAGTGACGGACAGAATGTCATCAACATATTTAACACATCAAAAGCTGCTTCCAAGTTTCCTTTTACCTGTTGAGGAAAATGTTACGAGGTTGGCAGACAACAGACAGAGACCAGGTGTTTGACACGAAGCCA
>JAFEUB010001622.1:107500-117500 GCA_024529925.1 Ophthalmolycus amberensis | reverse complement strand
AATGTGAGCGGTCACGGTGTTTTTATAATGTGCAGCGTGTGTTTGACTCACCGCCGGCAGAGCGAAGAAGGAGATCCCCAGCAGAGCAAAACCGGCGGATAACAAGCGTCCCGTCCACGTCTGCGGGGTTTTGTCACCGTAGCCGATGGTTGTGAGGGTGATCTGAAGGGTCAGGGGTCAACAGTCAGGTTAGTATCAAAGGTAATACAGGAGTACTGTTGTCTCCTTGGTCTCATTTCCTAAATTTAAATTCAAAGCTGCAGACGTTTTTCAGAACAAATCTTGCAAAATCTTGGAAGGGGCCCTTGTCCTTGGCTGTGGCTGCAGCGTACCAGACCGTGATGGAGGAGCAGAGGATGGACTCAATGATGGCTCTCTAACTTTGTTGGTTTTGTTGCTTGAACCTAACTGTTAGTTTAGTTGACTAAACCTAACTGTTAGTTTAGTTGACTAAACCTAACTGTTAGTTTAGTTGACTAAACCTAACTGTTGGTTTCTTAATATAATGTGTTGGTAAACACGTCTGGTTCTCAAATAAAAGAGGAAGGACGAGTACTTTTGGATATTGCAGATTCACATGGTGCTCAGTAGCGCGTATTCTCTCTTTGTCAGCTCTCGTGTTGTGTGAGGCTTAACTTCACCTTTTCACTAAAATGATGTAACAGCTTTTAGTGTCTAACAGAAAGAAGAAGATGCCGCAGGACCACAGAATGAGGGAACACAGTGAGTCATTCCCACAAGAATCTAACGGGTCAGTCTCACCGGGCAGCAGGAGAAAATTGAATCTATCGATTGGGCCGTTTCTTGTTCATGTGTTTTTCTTCCAGTATTTAATAGGTTTCAGATGTAGGAAACAATACAGCCAGCCAAGTGTGATGTTAAAGGCCTGTCCTATTGCAGGTGTCATTAAGGTCAAAAAGAAGTGTAAATGGAAATATATCACTGTTGTAGCACAAAAAGCATAACTCCAATTGAGTTGCTTTCTTTGATTTAGACTGTGATCAAAGGCAGCGACCGTTCTAAATCATCTTTAAAAAGTCCTTAAAACCCAAACATGTTAAATGGATAAGGGTGTGTCTTTAGAAATGTAGACTATATATCATTATTGTTGACATAAAATTCATGAAAACCTTTTATTCAAAGGGCGTTTAAAAGGTGTCACAGATGTTTGTGTGTTTGCTCACCGTGCCCCACCACAGAGCGTCGGCGTAGGTGGCGAACTCCTTGTTGAATTCTTTCTCCACCAGATAAACCAAGAAGGAGGAGAAGATCAGCACCAGGAACCCGATGTACCAGGCCGTCACCAGCTCCTACGGGACACACCAACAATCATTATCGTTAATACATAAAAAGCCTCACACTGTTTTAAAAGGGGAAAACGAACCTTTACTCCCGAAAGTAATCGATACCTTTTAGGGGATAAAGTCAAGCAGTCAGGGACTTTTTAATTGTGTAAAAATAGCAATACTACAGTGTAGAAATACTCGAAATGTTACCTGAGTATAAGTAAAATCTAAATATACTTCAAGTAACAAAGTTAAAAGTACTCATTATGCAAATAGCCAATTTCAGAATGAAATATTTATTATATTAGTGATGCATTCATGTGTTCATCACTTTTAATTTACACATACTGGCAGTTTGTGATTGATTTCCCGCCAGGGATCAATAAAGTTTTATTTAAATCTATAATATTACATCATAATTCAGTTGTTGACTATATTTTGTATTAACAATCTCAATCTGCTATCTAGTGGAGTAAAAAGTACAATATTTAGATGAAGAGGAAGTATAAAGTACAAGTACCTCAAAATGAAATTTACTTCCCCCGGCTAGAATTTGGGGTCTATACAACACAGTCATTGGTTTCTCTCTCATTTAAAAGTGTAAACATACAAAAATAAAGTTAAATATTATAATAACATGATCTGTGTATAATTTCATCATGTGAACCGCAGATTAATTACACACGTTAACAAAAGTTTTACTGACGATGGTTCTCCTCCAATACTCAGTGTTTCTAGTCTCTGATCTCTGATGTTTCATTGTAAACAACCAATCAGAGAGCTCGTAACGTTAGCAGCACCGCTAACAGCTAACCAACGGAGGAGAGCTGGTAACGTTAGCAGCACTGCTAACGGCTAACCAACGGAGGAGAGCTAGTAACATTAGCAGCACCGCTAACGGCTAACCAACGGAGGAGAGCTAGTAACATTAGCAGCACTGCTAACGGCTAACCAACGGAGGAGAGCTAGTAACGTTAGCAGCACTGCTAACGGCTAACCAACGGAGGAGAGCTAGTAACATTAGCAGCACTGCTAACGGCTAACCAACGGAGGAGAGCTAGTAACGTTAGCAGCACTGCTAACGGCTAACCAACGGAGGAG
Source organism: Ophthalmolycus amberensis (assembly GCA_024529925.1). Lineage (NCBI taxonomy): Eukaryota > Metazoa > Chordata > Actinopteri > Perciformes > Zoarcidae > Ophthalmolycus > Ophthalmolycus amberensis. The sequence goes on along the minus strand of JAFEUB010001622.1, from coordinate 115,113 downwards.
AGCTAGTAACGTTAGCAGCACCGCTAACGGCTAACCAACGGAGGTTCACTTCAGGTACATTATGATGCCTTCAGGCTCTGCTCAGTGAACATGAGTACTGGCTGAAGGTAAATTATGACGTTATCATGATGTGTTCACATGTAATCTGTAAAATGTAGATTTGGTGATAAACTTGAATAAATCCAGTAGTTTGAAGGAGATGTTTTCACATGAACATAAAATAGATATTAGAGATGAATTATGAGATGTTTAACTTCATAACACGAGCTCTAAGCTCATTATTATACATCATTAAAATACTAAAATTGATGAGATAAAAATACAATCTTTTATTTCCTTATCATTTGAATTGGAAGACAGTAACAAAGTAAAAGTATAACATTTAGAACATTTGTTGATGGTTTACTGACTTCAGAGCGGTTGAGATTATTAACAGTCTGGATCCTTGTAGATCAGCTGCTTTAGTGGATCTGTATCTGTTAATATGGATCATCAATTAGTATCAGCGATAAAAGAAACGTGATCAGGGATCTAAAAGTTATATTTGTTCCCATTTTTCTTTTGTTAGTTAATTAACATGAGCAGTAAAAACCACCACGACTGAACGGACAAAAAGCACGACATGAACAAACAACACCCAGATGACAGACGAGGCCGAGTACATTACGTCACCGATACTTTGAATACGGTTGAAGCGGTCCTACCTTACTATGCGCATAAACTACAGATCCCAGGAGCTTCCAGGTCCCTCCCCGGCGGTCCATGCGCACCATGCGCAGGATCTGCAGGAAGCGAAGGCTACGCAGCGCCGACGTGGCAAAGATGTTACCCTGGCTACCGGCTGAAACCACAGCAACCGAGGCGATGAGAACGATGATGTCTGGGGGGGTGAAAGGTCACAGGGTGCAGAAGATTAGTAACAGGAACTGTGGTCGGCTCGTCCATCCATGTTTGTTTCCCTTTAGTCTTCCTCTGTCATTCTGTCCACAACCCTTAAAATATCCCACTTTTCTTCTCTTGTGTTACCAGCAGACCGTCATCCATGTATATAAATAACGTAATGACATGAGGACGATCTCTTGAAATGACTCCGTAAGATAACTCAGGTTTAACAGGAAGTGTAAAGAGTGAAATATTACGCCGGAGAGAAGAACAAACAAACCCAAAGTGTTTTTGAAAGGGTTTGAAAAGCATGTTTTCTTTTAAAAATACACCATTTATCATCGCCGGAAGCTGAAAGGACAGAAATGATTGTCGTGTTTACCCTTTTCAGACGTTCCTTTCATACTGAAGCTTATGATTGTGATATTTCATCTCGTGTATTCTTTTAACAATTCTCGAGCAGAGGAGATACAGAAGAGGCTGTAAGTCGAGGTTGTCAAAATGTAGATAGTTCAACATATATATATATATATATATATACACGAGATATATATATACAGAGCACTTGGAGCCTCGGTTTCTTTTCCCAATATTGGTAACACGGGTAACTTAGAAAAATGTTGGATATGTAGATTCCGATTTTTGTAATAAAAATGATCTTAGAAATTCAACTTCTGTTTTTTGATTTATTGCACAAAAGACATGTTGAGTTCCATAGAGGTGCAGGACTTAAATCCATTTGATTATTAATAATATATATGATGCTGTGAAAAACGAGTTGGAGTTGTGAATGGCCTCATTGATAAACTACACCGTTAAATAGAAACAACTAAACATTACTTTCATTTTGACATTCCTATTTTAGTTTTATTTTCTTGATTTATTTTGTGTCCAGACATCAAGAGAGATCTTTGTGTTCCTGTTTTATGTATAATTTACAAGTGTTGTCTGACACACGCAAGCACACACGCACGCACGCACACACACACACACACACACACACACACACACACACACGCACACACGCACACACAGACCTATGACACAGAACGGTTTCCTGGCGAAGCGGAGGCGTCCCTGCCAGCCTCGGTAGCGGCAGCAGCAGCCTGCGCTCCATATCCTGATGATGTACTCCAGACCAAACACTACGATCATCACAAACTCCTGCAGGACACACACACACACACACACACACACAAAAACTAAAAAAACACTATTAAATGTAGAAGCACAAGCAGTAAAGAAACTATTGTGCTGTCAATATGATGGACATGTGAATTAAATGACGTGTCCTGTCATTGAGTACATGAGTGTGTTTTTAAGTCACTAACACACTTTTTGATGAATGTTAAACATGTTGATGTATCCTGACAAAGAGCAGCAGTAATTCATCTGATTGAAAATGTCTGTATTCCATTTAGTTGTGCCCTCTTATCGTTACGCACGTAGCAACCTGTCAATCACTGTGTAGCCCCGCCCTAAAGCATCCCCTGCTTTATGGTCTGTGTGACTCTAAATGGACCATAATGTACTAAATGAACATCATGCTGTATTGAAGAAGACTTGAAACTAGAGATTGAGACCATAAACTCATGTTTACAATGTTTACTGAGGGAATAAATCAAGAGAGAAGTAGAGTCATTTTCTCATAGACTTCTATACAACCAGAGGAGTCGCCCCCTGGTGGACACTAGAGAAATAGCATTCTGTAGGTTATCAGTAATAACTTGTTATTTTCTGTTGCTTTGAGCTCCAGAAATGGAATAACTTTCCTCCACTTCATTGGCGTGGAAGCAGAGAAAGATGTCTCACATCCTGGACGAATGAAAGTGTCTGAGTCGTCCCTCCAGCTGCTCTGACTGATGGTTGTTCTGCTTAATCACATCGGAGGCACAGACTCTTAACTTTAATTCAATTGTAACAGAGTGATTTTGATCTGGAGCAGCAAAGGAGTCGATCATTACAGTTCATTATAGTGCTGAGAATGCACAATCAGCATTTCTAATCACTCAGCCACACACACACACACACACACACACGTTCAATAATACTCATTTAATCATGTGACACTTTCAAAATTCATCAGTTTAGAATAACATAAACTCAGTGAGCTCATACTCACTTCCTGTGTGTGTGTGTGTGTGTGTGTGTGTGCGTGTGTGTGTGTGCGTGTGTGTGTGTGTGTGTGTGTGGGTGGGTGTCCTACTACCAAGATGAGCAGGCAGTGTGCAGAGAATTCCTGGTGAGCAGGGATGGTGGAAAACACGGAGAGAACCAGACATCCAAACACCAGGACGAAGCTGTGGAGACAAAATGCACACACACACACACACACACACACACACACACACACACACACACACATTAAAATCAGCTGTGCGTAATAAATAAAATCGAATCACTGAGTTTTGTCTCGTTAGCTCAGGTAACACACAGACACAGAATTGCTGAAAGTGAACCTGCCGGCTCTACAATGAGGTGATTATTTCTCCTCTGCTGGGCGACATTAACCAGGAATTAGACCGTACCAAACATTATTAGAGGACCAGGCTAAGCTCTGTGTAAAGCTCCATCAGGCTTTATTACGTTACTGCTACTTGTCCTGTATGAATGGACTGAACACTGGCTGAACAAGCAGTTTTCTTGTGATGATGGTGTGTGTGTGTGTGTGTGTGTTTGATCTGTAGTCCAGTTATTCCCTTAAAGCTGAAGAGGGAAGATTTATTCCTTTAAAGTAATGATCTGTCAGCCTTTTCTTCTCGACGTCATCATTGTTGTGATGTTTCTGAACAGTACAGCGACTTTAAATGACACTCGCTTATGGACCACCAACCACAGCCTGTGTGTCAGAAGTGGACGGAGTCATCGCGACGTCACCCGCTGGTTTGTGGACTCGGCCACTTTGCCATCTTGGATCGCCATGTTGTTTTTTTTGTGGCCAATGAACAGGAAGTGACCATATCTGGACTGAGGAGGAGTGAGACCTGTCAATCACTGTGTAGCCCCGCCCTAAAGCCATCCCCTGCTTTATGGTCTGTGTGACTCTAAATGGACCATAATGTACTAAATGAACATCATGCTGTATTGAAGAAGACTTGAAACTAGAGATTGAGACCATAAACTCATGTTCACATAAACGTTTTAAATGTAACTTTTTATTGCTACAAGCCCAACAAACCAAAACCCTCCTCCACTCTATCGGGGTGGAGACATTCCAGAGGTGATGTCTAAGGAAAGCCTGGGAACGTCAAACCAAGACCACCATTGATACCGATGGAGGTAAGTATGAATATCTGTGGTTTGCAATGAACTGAGATAACACTCTATAAAACATTGGTTCTAATGAGTTCAATCGTTCCCCTTCCTCCCGACGTCCTCCTCTGCTGCTCCACTCTGTCCCTGGTAAGTCATATGGCAACCTGGTTAATGAGCAAATACATATTAGAACTTCACAGAGCAGCTTCCAGGCAACATATGCGCCGGCTAGCAGCCTCAGCCTGTGTTCTCTCTCAATGCTTCCTTTTTGTAAAGATGCCATCTGTCTCTCTGATGTTTGCTGGCTTCTCGTCGCTGCACATCTCTGAGTGTTTGTTTTCTGTGTACAGAGTGTGCTCCAACCTCTCGTCTTATTTCCTCTTTAATCTTTTGTGCTCTTTGTCTCTCCCTCCTTTCCTCCATTTCTTCAGTCTCTCTCTCTCTCCTGTATGATTGATGGCACCATTTATTTTCCATGAGGAACATGAAAAGGGTGGTGTGTGTGCATGTGTGTGAATAGTGTGTGTGTGTACCTGCAGATGAGCACTGATGGTTCCTAACATCTGCATCTGATAGCAGCTACTTCTTTAACAGCTCTTTCCTGTCACACAGTCGGCATGGAGAGCTGATGAGGTGGTGACCACCGATCAACCGTGAATAGTTACTTAAAAATATGAAACGCTAACCTGAGCGCCTGCTGGTTCATGACACAGAACCGTCTGAAAATCAAGCAAACTGTTACCGAAGTATTCTAGATAAGAGCGAACAGAAATAGAATATAATAGAATATAAATAGACTAGACTTAGTATCCATCTGAGTCCCTATTTCTGAAAGCAGGACATGATATTTTAGCGATAATGACGATTCATTCGTTTCATTTTCACACTAAAAAAAGCTCAGTTGAATGTCAGCAAACGGAATCAAACCACTGAGTTGTTGTGTAATTGTGAAATGAAACATCAGGACTCATTAGCATAAAAGGTTTGTTTCTCTCTGTTCACATCACACAACGCCGAGGTCAACAAATAAAAGAGTGAAATCACACAAAGGACTGCGAGCGTCACGACGATGGATGAGATGAAAGAGGATTGTTCACAGAACTTGATTACGTGTCTCATCATGTGACATTACATTCAGAAGCTACATGTATAACTTCAAGCACACATTAATTCTCTCTGACAAAAGTAACAAAACATTCCTACGTCACATTCAAAACCACATCTATTACTGCAGCGCTGTTTTCCTCTTGAGGATAATAATATAATGATCCATGAACTATTATTGTCATTATTATTATTATTATTATGTTCACAAGTGGGAAATAAATGAACATGTGGCCAACTTAGCTTAAGAGTTGATAAGAATTGTGTATTTCTCCACTTTCAGACTGAAACTGGCCTGAGAAGAGCGAGAGCCGACCTGTCCCACGGCATCAGGAAAGCAAAACAGGAATACTCGAACAAGATAACCAGTCACTTTAAAGACAGCAGAGATACACGGAGCCTGTGGCAGGGCATTCAGACCCTTACAGACTACAAACCCGTGCCACAGATCTGCGGCAGCAACATCTCTCTGCTAAACAACCTCAACAGTTTCTTTGCACGGTTTGAAACACAAAACAGCACATGTCCACACAAGACTCCGCCCCCTCCCCACGACCAGGCTCTGTGCCTGTCTGCTGCCAGCGTGAAGAGGACACTCTCCACTATCAACACCCGCAAGGCAACAGGTCCAGACAACATCCCTGCTCGCGTGTTGAAGGACTGCGCAGAGGAGCTTAAGGATGTCTTCACGGATGTCTTTAATACTTCTCTGAGACAAGCTGTTGTTCCATCATGCTTCAAGGCCACCATCATCATACCTGTGCCAAAGAAACCCACTCCGTCCTGCTATAATGACTACCGTCCGGTGGCACTGACCCCCATAATCATGAAGTGCTTTGAACGGCTAGTCATGTCACACATCAAATCCATTCTTCCCCCCACCCTGGACCCTTTCCAGTTTGCATACCGTGCCAAGCGGTCCACAGGAGGATGCAATCTGCTCTGCTCTCCACCCAGCCCTCACCCATCTGGACTCAAAGGACTCATATGTGAGAATGCTGTTCATAGACTTTAGTTCAGCATTCAACACCATAATCCCACAAAAACTCATCTTCAAACTTGACCAGCTGGGGCTCAACACCTCGCTGTGTAACTGGCTGCTGGACTTCCTCAGTGAGAGGTCACAAGCAGTACGTGTCGGCAACAACACCTCGAGCAGCATCACACTGAGCACAGGGGCCCCTCAAGGCTGTGTGCTCAGTCCACTGCTCTTCACCTTGCTGACACACGACTGCACTACAACCTACAGCACCAATCACATGGTCAAGTTTGCAGACGACACAACTCTGGTTGGTCTCATCACCAACAACGATGAGACCCACTACTAGGAAGGAGGTCAGCCTTCTGACCACGTGGTGCAGAGACAACAACCTCCTTCTGAATAACAGCAAGACCAAGGAGATTATTGTTGACTTCCGGAGAGGCCACTACTCAACACCCACCACTGACCATCAATGGTGCTGATATAGAGAGAGTGAGCAGCACCAAATTCTTGGGGGTGGACATCAGTGAGGACCTCTCGTGGACAGCCAACACAACATCACTGGCAAAGAAAGCCCAGAGGCGCCTCTACTTTCTCCGCAAACTGAAGAAGGCAAGAACACCACCACCCATCATGTGCACCTTTTACCGAGGCACCATTGAGAGCATCCTGACAAACTGCATCACTGTGTGGGGCGGAAGCTGCACTGACTACAACAGGAAAGCCCTGCAGCGCATAGTGAACACAGCTGGAAGGATCATTGGTGCCTCACTCCCCTCCCTGCAGGACATATATGACACTCGCCTCACCCGCAAAGTGACCATGATTGTGCGCGACTCCAGCCACCCCTCACACAGTCTCTTCAGCCTCCTGCCCTCTGGGAGAAGATACCGGAGCCTCCGTGCTCGCACCACCAGACTCTCAAACAGCTTCGTCCACCAGGCTGTTAGGAAGCTGAACTCTCTGAAATCTCTCCCTCCTCTCTTTTAAGACTCCCCATGTCCAACTGCTGCTAAATACAGATTGATAGCTTTTTTGTTTTTTTCTCTTATTATATATATTGTCAAATGTTTTTTAATGTTTTTTAATCTATTGCACTGTATTCACTTTATGTTATATGTTGGACTAGAGAGAAACGTCTTTTCAACTCTCCTGTATGTTCAGTACATTGTGGAATTGACAATAAAGCAAACTTTGAACTTTGAACTTTGAACGTTAATGTATTCCTAGATGCATTCATAATCAATACCTCCACCTCTTCCTGTTTATTGATGAAAGATGAAATCGTTCAGTGTTCACAGACAAAGGAACACAATGACACACAGGATCAACAACGCTGCTGCATTGATCATCCCTCTGTGAATTAGCCTCTTGATCAATGACCGTGTGT
>JAFEUB010001622.1:95000-97500 GCA_024529925.1 Ophthalmolycus amberensis | reverse complement strand
GAGGCTTGAAAATGGAGGAAGAGAGAAAGATAGAGGAAGTAAGAAGGAATGAAAGACAGAAAAAAAAGGACGAAGAAGAAGATTTTCCATTATTTCCAGTCTGGAGGAAATAGGACGCAGTCAGCCTGCAGGCTGAAAGGAAATCGGCTACACCTCCTGTTATTGTCTGTCTCTCTTTCTCCTGAACAGACCAAAAGAAACACCAAGAGAGCTTTATGTGTGAGGGAGACACAGAAACAATATCCACAATCACCCCGGGAGGACAACAAACACAAGGCTGTACGTCAAAGCTCCAGATCTCTGACTGCCTCTCGTTTTTAATGTCTTGATGTGAAAATAAACGCACGTTTTAAGTTTTATTTATCACATTTCTTCTTCATTTAAGACATGCACATGTACAGTAGTTCTGTATCCTCCATCAGCCCTGCTTCTGTCATTGGATTCATTCAGCAACACAATAAAGTTCAATATGCAGCATTTATGTTCCTCCAGCTCACACTTTATGAAAACAGAGCCAAATATGAGCACAACTGATCCCACACCATGACTCCTTTAATACTCTGTGACCAATGTCTAAATGATTGTTTGGATAAATTCGTGGATTTCATTTTACTTTTGGAAAACCTTAAGAGGAAGCATTTAAACATTTCCGTGTGTTTAGGTTACAAATAATAAGTGAGATGTGAGATTGTGTTTTTCTACATGTTTTGTTTGATTAAACATTATTTCCTCGACTGAAACCAATAAAGCTTTATGCTTTTGCTTCAATAAAAAAGATTTAAATTGTGATCGGAGGATCGTTTCCTGAGCGAGATGCTGCTCTAAACAGGATCATTGAGCTAAAATACAACGGTTCAAACCACTTAGCTGGTTCAACGCAGGCCACGATTAAAAACATTCTCATCGGTTGGTTGTGACGCCACTGGTCCTTTGAGCACTACTGCATGATGGTGCTGCGTTTGATGATGTCGTTGTGATTATTACTACTGAAATAGGGTAGAATAAAAAGAAAACAACGTATCCTCGTACAACTATTCGTATGATATCCTACCATTCACAAGCTACTCCTCATTTAGGTTTGGAAAACAAAACTACTGAGGTTTAAGAAAAGATCGTGAACTATTTAGTTAAGTTTAAGAAAAGATCGTGAACTATTTAGTTAAGTTTAGGAAAAGATCGTGAACTACTTAGTTAGGTTGAGGAAAAGATCGTGAACTACTTAGTTAGGTTTAGGAAAAGATCGTGAACTACTTAGTTAGGTTGAGGAAAAGATCGTGAACTACTTAGTTAGGTTTAGGAAAAGATCGTGAACTACTTAGTTAGGTTGAGGAAAAGATCGTGAACTACTTAGTTAGGTTGAGGAAAAGATCGTGAACTACTTAGTTAGGTTGAGGAAAAGATCGTGAACTACTTAGTTAGGTTGAGGAAAAGATCGTGAACTACTTAGTTAGGTTTAGGAAAAGATCGTGAACTACTTAGTTAGGTTGAGGAAAAGATCGTGAACTACTTAGTTAGCTTGAGGAAAAGATCGTGAACTACTTAGTTAGGTTTAGGAAAAGATCGTGAACTACTTAGTTAGGTTTAGGAAAAGATCGTGAACTACTTAGTTAGGTTGAGGAAAAGATCGTGAACTACTTAGTTAGGTTTCGGAAAAGATCGTGGTTTGGGTTTAAAAGTAAGTACGGCAGTTACGAGACAAATAAATATATTTCTCGTTTAACGTAGGCAACGCACATCGGTCTCCTGGGTGAAAGATCCGTTTTTCTTCGACCCTCCCGCCCTGTGTGGACTTTTACAGTCTTTAACTTCTTGGTTCATTGATAACGTGGATTACATAAGAATTCATTTTGTGGGATATCTACGTATTCCAGCGCATTATTTGTTTGTAGCCTGACAGAAAACAAAACCATAAAACACACAAAAAACAAAAGAATAACAGGGAGAAGTGTGCAGACAGACAGAGCCGACATTCGAACAAAAAGCAGAAAATGTCGACATTCCGCCAGCGAGGGAAAGATGGAATTCTGGGAATGTCGTAATCAGCCGAGCTGATGGCCTCCAGATAAGACGGATAATCAGCTGCTCGCTGATGGAGGGCGACGGGAGAATCGTGTTCCCCAATGACACCCACTCCCCAGATCAAACAGACGGACGTTTGATCTCTGATTGGAGGGGAAATTATGGGCAATCTAAAGAGTGCGCTTCACTTTGTGTGCAATGTGTGTAACACACTTGTTTGAAATTGAAGGCGTGTATTCAATGAGATGTGCACAAAGTGTCTGTTTTGTGTGTAGCGCTGAATAACACCCAGCATGTGTGTCTCCCTGTGTGGTAAAACCGTCTGTGTACTCGTTGGTGTTGATTTGATATAATTACTTCATATGATGATCATGATCGGCAGGTTTCTCTCTCTCGCTCTCCTGAGGATATAAAGCCAATCATAAACAAATTAAGCTGAAATATTTCTTGCAGCTACAATCGAGTTTGACAGCAGAAAAAA
>JAFEUB010001622.1:87500-90000 GCA_024529925.1 Ophthalmolycus amberensis | reverse complement strand
CGTATCCTTTTGAGGGGCTGATCACGGTGACTATTTTTCCTTTGATGGTTCTCATTACCACAAGCCACCAGGTCAGCCATTCTCCCACTTGCTTCCTTCCTCTTGGGGGTTTTGGACACTCTACCACTGCCACAGCCACCCCGGACTGGTGGAGGAGGGGAGCTAGGTACCCCCCTTCATTTTTGCACATTCGTTCTACTATCTCTCCCACCGATGCCCTACTTTCTTCTTGATGTAGGTCGGTTAGGTGTTGTTGGATGGCTGTGTCCCAGGTGGCCCATCCTCTTCCGTACAGGATGATCTGATGTTGGATGCTGCCTCTGTCTTTATTCGGTTTTGATTCTCCCGATGCCGCTTGTTCTGCCACGTCGTCCCTCTGGTCCTTGCTGCCGCTCGGTGGCAATTCCTTCATCGGGGCCGCTGGCTCGTCTCTCAGGGTTGCCTCCGTCTGCCGGCTGGTCCCTGGAACGTCTGGTCCGTCTTTGGTTCTCTGGTCCTTCTCTGGGCCATCTCTGTTTCTCTGGTCCTTCTCTGGGCTATCTCTGGTTCTCTGGTCCTTCTCTGGGCCATCTCTGGTTCTCTGGTCCTTCTCTGGGCCATCTCTGTTTCTCTGGTCCTTCTCTGGGCCATCTCTGGTTCTCTGGTCCTTCTGCTTCTCTTGCATCTTGGACTATGTCTTTGTCTTTGTTGTCTCGAGTTGCCGTCCTCCCAAAGCCTCTCGTCGCGCGTTGAGTAAGGGATGGGGTCGGGCTCTGGCCCCTCTACAGGTCGGGCTGGTCGATACACCCCGTCGCCTGCGGCTTCTCCTGAGCTGGCTTGTAAATACCACGAACAGCTTCGATGCGTGGATGTCTCGCAATCGGACTTCACAGAGCGTTGGGCAGCGTTACATTCTACCCAAGTCTCTTTTCCTCGGGTCTTTCGTACACGAACGACAGCCTCTCTTGGCTGCCGGGGTTCTTCTTCCTGTTGGGCGCCACGTGTTAGATCCGGAGGTTTTCCTTGGCCCGATACGGGGCTAATTATTGACTCAGCTCTCTATTAAAAGGTTGGTAAGCTGGTGTTGTTTCGAGGAACTCGCCTGGCCCACTAACTACCGTTATTCCTGACGTCTTCCCTGCTTCCTCAGGTAAGCGTGCACTCGGCTGAGGGGCCGCCTTAGCCCCGGGCGCACCTACCTGTCACGTCAGTTGTGGTAGCTTCCTCTTTTGGATCCGTGCTCTTGGTAAATTGCCAGGTTTGGTTTTAACGGCTAGGATTACTCATAAAGCCGTAAGGGTTTGTTAAGTGGATATTAGGATAACCATTCAGAACTCAGTTGTTAGACATGCATAGATTTAACTTTTTACTACCATGAGGAACATTTACTACATATGCAAAATTAATGCAATTGAGAATTTTACTTTAAATGCAGGTTAGATATTTATTGCAAAATAGATTTAGCAAGGGCAAAGCTTCAGCTCACACAAAATAATAATACTACACATGATTTCTTACTGTCAATTCTTTGGTGATATTCATGGTTAGAGGTTGGAGCTGGCTTCAGGTGTGGTGAATTGTTCTTCTTTTGGTGTTGTCAGGGGTGAAGGTCTGGCCAGACCTTACTCCTGCCTGCTCGGCAAACGACGTCTGTTCTGCGATCTTTGATCTTGTTAAAGTTGAGCAGGGAGGATAGGTGATTCTTCGTCTTTCAATCTCTGCTCATAGAAGGGCCGTCTTCTGCTTTCGTCTTTTCTCGTCTTTCTTCCTTCTTACTTGGATCTTCCTTCTTGGATGGATCGTCCTTCTCACTTGGATGGATTCGTCCTTCTTAAGTGGAGCGTCCCTCTTAGGTGGATGGATTGGTCCTTCTTAGGTGGAGCGTCCCTCTCACTTGGATGGTTCCGTCCTTCTTAGATGGAGCGTCCCTCTCTGGTGGATGGATTCGTCTTTCTCAGTTGGATCTTCTATCTTCTTTCTTCTATCTTCTTTCTTCTTTCTTGAGCAGAGACGAAGTTCACCGCTGCGTCCGTAGAGCGAAGTCCAGGCTCTCAAATGGAGCACTAAGATGGCTCTTACGACGTTATCCTCGCGTCCGTCAGTGTGTTACTTCTTTTATAACATCTTTGGGTTATCTTGACCCCCCCTCCTTTTCCACTCGGCACCTGATCCATTCCTCATCATAATGTGGGTGTGCTCGCATTGTGGACGTGCGGAAATCACCTTGCCTTCCGTTAGGCCTGATTTTGCAATCTCAACGTCTCTGCATTTCTACACACTCATATTTCTAACTCAGGCTTGTCATCTTAATCACCGTTACAATTGTTATAATCAATTACAGTTTATATAATCAATTACAGTTGTTATAATCAATTACAGTTTATATAATCAGCTACAGTTGTTCTTCGCTTAATTCAGCACACGCTTGCTTTTAAAATACTTATTAGATTTCCTCTCCTTCTCTCTCTGCAGCTGTTATTTCCACATCCAGGCCTGCTCTCAGCTCACTTCCTCTTTTCTA
>JAFEUB010001622.1:7500-77500 GCA_024529925.1 Ophthalmolycus amberensis | reverse complement strand
CGTATGATGTCCTACGACAAGTTGCTGTTCATATTTTGTGCGTTTTCCTACAAATCTCAAGCAACACGTGTCAATTTCTGCTGGTTACATTCAAACAGTCTTTTCAAAATAAACGTCTTCACGGGAAACAACTCAGTGAGGTTTAGGAAACAAATGGAAGAGCTGGTTGTTTGGGTTAAAATAAGTCCAGAAGTGCTGTTACTGAAGAACGGCAGTGACAATGACTCCTCGTTCCACACGGGCTCCTGGATGCCAGACCTGTTGGACGCATCCACCTCCACTCCTGCCCACCCGCGCGTGCTTCAGCTTCCTCGTCCATGATTACGTGAATGAAATACAAAATCGTTTGGTGGGATATCTACGGATTTTGGTGCATCGCTTTGTCCACGACTGCTGCATGGAACCAGTGTGACTGGACTCATTCACAGACTCATCTTGTGTCTTCTTCCTAAATGTAATGTGACCTGACAGAGAGACGTGAGAGATTTACATATGGTTCTAAACCAGAACCCAACTGGTCCAATCCGGTCTCTAATTTCTAATATTTCTAACCGTCCGCCCGTTACCTACGCCTCCTCGTGCTCCTCGTGTTACCGGACCTGATAAGCTCGTTGTGTATTATCATATTACCTCTGGGATACAGTAATGAGGACTTTAACACCTCAAGGACAGTTTGGCCCCAAAGGGAATGAGATGCGGATCCACTTTGACATTATCGGGCTTCATATCAACCTGTTAGAGGAACCTCACTGCAACCATTACTGATTCACCTCAAATATGTCATCTGATAAACACTGAAGTGGTTTGAGGAACATTCAACATTCAGGCTGCGATTATTAATCCTGTTTTTTCCGAAGCCTCAAACTATTTAGTTCCAAACTTCTCTGGCCTCTGGGCTTCAGTGACCTGTGTTTCTTTTGATCTCCATCCCTCACTAGGTCAGGTCCGTCTGGTATAAGTGTGTGTGTGTGTGTGTGTGTGTGTGTGATGATGCCATGTGACAGGTAATGTCCTGGGGCTACTACAGGATTAGCCCTTCCTCATCCCTCTGCTATCACAAAGCCTCTGGTCACACCACAGACCACTGAACCCGGCCTTGATCACGCACACTAACCACACTGTGAGACCTGAGTGTGTCTCTCTGTGATGTGTGTGTGTGTGTGTGTGTGTGTGTGTGTGTGTGTGTGGAGAAATGTGACTCATGCGGAACACAGTGTTACATCTATTTCGACTTTTGTAGCAGAAAACAATCAGTGCTTCACATGTAAATGTACTTTTCAACAAACAGCAAATGTTCAGATTTATATATATTTATATTGTAGCGAAACTAAAGGCGTGACAATGTCAGTCCAGACTAAAACATCTCAACAACTACCGGACGGATTGGCTCTTCATATTGGTGCCGATATTCAAAGTTTCCAGAAGATGAATCGTGATGACTTTGGTGATCACCTGACTTCATCTCTAGCGCCACCACGAGGTCGACATTTCTGCTTCTGATATATCGCTCCGATACTAATCTGTGATCTGATTCATTTAGTTCAAATCTATGTTCATATAGTTCACACATTCATACTGAACATTTCACTCCTTGCTTCAGTTTTGACCAATTTCTTGGTGCATTAAGAAGATTTACACCTGACTTGTAATTCCTGTTGATTTTGAAGATGTTTTACATTATTTTAGCTGGTGTACGATGTAATATCTTAAATACTGACACAGTCGGATTGTGCATCCCTAATGTTTACGAGTCACGTTCATTTTCCTACATGTTGAAAGGAGCATCCCCAATTTCACCAGCTGCTTGTATAATCTCCTCTTCTCATCCTACTCATTAACAACACTACAACACCCACAATTCCAAGCGACAGCAAAGAATCCGACGGTTAGTTTGAAGAGCTGTAAAACTCTTTACAAGCCTCGGAGTATTTTCACACACCTCACACCAGCCTGTGTTTCCACGTTTAATAAGAGAAGAACAGAGGAGAGATGAAGGACGAGGACGAGGAAGCACATTTTAAAAAGTGGGTAAAAGATTTAAATTAAATATTTCTGTATAGGATGCTGCAGAAGAATGGTTTATTATACCAAAATATAACAAACCATGGAGACAGAAAGAGGAATATCTTACAGTGTAAAAGGGAATAAAGAGCACAAGATCAAGCTGAGAGGAAGGACGCAAACGTGGACGTATACCAACGCACAGGCAGCATGCACACACACACACACACACACACACACCTCCACACACATGCGTCACGCTCAAACAGGTGGGAAGGAAAATAAATACAATAAAACGTATGAAAGCAAGTGAGAGCTCCTGCCTGTCTGCTGGGGAAACATACAGAGGAGCCGAACTAAACTGTTCTACCTGCCACCACAGCAAGATGGAGGGGTATTTGTTTTACAGGTTGTGAAAACGCACACACACACACACACACACACACACTCACACACTCACACACACACACACACACACACACACTCAGCCGGATGTGCGTCGATCAATTGCCGGCAGCTTCGTTCGTGCAGATGGAAAGCGGGCTGGTGGGGAGAAACCCATGGAGACAGAACGACTATTTCTGGATTCCATATCGGCTCTTTCTCCCCGACGACTGCAATATTAAAGGGAGGCAACTGGTGGCATGAAATATGTACAGCATCATTAGGGGTGAGCGATGAGTCCACAGAGAGGAGGGGGAGAGAGGAGGAGGGGGAGAGAGGAGGAGGAGGGGGAGAGAGGAGGGGGAGAGAGGAGGGGAGAGAGAGGGGGAGAGAGGAGGGGGGAGAGAGGAGGAGGAGGGGGAGAGAGGAGGGAGAGAGGAGGGGAGAGAGGAGGGGGGAGAGAGGAGGGGGAGAGAGGAGGGGGAGAGAGGAGGAGGAGGGGGAGAGAGGAGGGGGAGAGAGAGGGGAGAGAGAGGGGAGAGAGGAGGAGGGGGAGAGAGGAGGAGGAGGGGGAGAGAGGAGGAGGGAGAGAGGAGGGGAGAGAGGAGAGGAGGGGGAGAGGAGGAGAGAGGAGGGGGAGAGAGGAGGAGGAGGGGGAGAGAGAGGGGAGAGAGGAGGGGGAGAGAGGAGGGGAGAGAGAGGAGGAGAGAGGAGGGGAGAGAGGAGGGGAGAGAGGAGGGGGAGAGAGAGGAGGGGAGAGAGGAGGAGAGAGGAGGGGGAGAGAGGAGGGGGAGAGAGAGGGAGGAGAGAGGAGGGGGAGAGAGGAGGGGGAGAGAGGAGGGGGAGAGAGAGGAGGGGGAGAGAGGAGGAGGAGGGGGAGAGAGGAGGGGGAGAGAGGAGGGGAGAGAGAGGGGGAGAGAGGAGGGGGAGAGAGGAGGAGGAGAGGAGGAGGAGAGAGGAGGGGGAGAGAGGAGGGGAGAGAGAGGAGAGAGAGGAGGGGGAGAGAGGAGGGGGAGAGAGGAGGGGGAGAGAGGAGGGGGAGAGAGGAGGGGGAGAGAGAGGAGGAGAGAGGAGGGGAGAGAGGAGGGGGAGAGAGGAGGGAGAGAGGAGGGGGAGAGAGGAGGAGGAGGGGGAGAGAGGAGGGGAGAGAGGAGGGGGAGAGAGGAGGGGGAGAGAGGAGGGGGAGAGAGAGGGGGAGAGAGGAGGGGGAGAGAGAGGAGGAGAGAGGAGGGGGAGAGAGGAGGGGAGAGAGGGGGAGAGAGGAGGGGGAGAGAGGAGGGGGAGAGAGGAGGGGGAGAGAGGAGGGGGAGAGAGAGGAGGAGAGAGGAGGGGGAGAGAGGAGGAGGAGGGGGAGAGAGGAGGGGGAGAGAGGAGGGGGAGAGAGAGGAGGAGAGAGGAGGGGGAGAGAGGAGGAGGAGGGGGAGAGAGGAGGGGGAGAGAGGAGGGGGAGAGAGAGGGATGAGGAAAGGATCTTTGTACACTTTGTCATCCTGCTCCCATTTAAGGTATTTTTGCTAAATTATTGAGTTCTTTTGTTCATTTGACGGGGGAAAAACTTTCACTGTACCTCATCTATACGCGGTACCAACATTGAATCACATCAGCAAGAAAACCCACAATGTGTGCACAGAAGGTAAAGATTTTCATAGGACAAGAAAAGCTATAAAAGATAAAAGTTTATCTAGATGACGTGTTGAAGGTTTGCTGAGTAGTGATTCAAGTTTTTCTCCAAATGAGACATTTCCGTACTTATTTTCACATATTTTTAAGGCGGCAACCTCAGAGTGAAGTGAAAGCTTCATGTCTTAAAGCTGCATTCTCTCTAGTGTCCACCAGGGGGCGACTCCTCTGGTTGTATAGAAGTCTATGAGAAAATGACTCTACTTCTCTCTTGATTTATTACCTCAGTAAACATTGTAAACATGAGTTTATGGTCTCAATCTCTAGTTTCAAGTCTTCTTCAATACAGCATGATGTTCATTTAGTACATTATGGTCCATTTAGAGTCACACAGACCATAAAGCTGGGGATGCTTTAGGGCGGGGCTACACGCTGATTGACAGGTCTCTACCAGAGACGTATACAGCGTCTCTCTGTCGCTCCTCCTCAGTCCAGATATGGTCACTTCCTGTCCACTGCCCAACAATAACCTTGTGTTATTGTGTAATTGTGGCCAAACACTGCATTTGTTATAGCAGCTGCACATAAAAGCCTCCCATTGTCTTCCTGGTGGAAAGCTTTTATTGTGAAGCAGCAGGAAATTCAGTGGCAGAAGCAGTAACTGCAGTAACCAATATGTCAGCACATTAAGTTACAAACTAAAAAAGTAGTTTTTTCCCCATTAAAGTGGCTCCTAACTGCAGGAACAACTCATCTGCACTAACTCTTAGTTTAATATTGTTATCTCATGAAGTGTAGACGAAAACCACTGCAGCCGTCCACCAACTCTGAAACTGAGAAATCATCATTTTGCTGCTGTAAATATTTGAAATCAAATCCTATCATGTGGATTCCTGGATGTAAAAACGAGCCTTTTTTCCCACCATGTTTGTTCTCAGCACAGAAACACCTCCGCCTGCAGCAGCAGGGCCGGCTCGCTGGAACACAAGCTGTCACAATGACGGAGCGCAGGCTGCGCTGACATTCATAAAAGCACAGCCAGTGCTGGTCAGCTGCAATGTCAGCCAGATAAACTGCATATGAAACACTGAACTCACCCACACAATAACGCCCCGGACCAGACAGACACGTCTACATTCACTATTTATAATCCTGATTCACTGGACTATGGAGGACTGATGTGTGAATATGTATTGTTTGCACAGATGTAGAATTAAAAGCTTCTGGTTAAGGTAAGAGTTATTGTGCCTGAGCATAACTAAGACTTCACTAATATCACTCACGATCTGTTATTTTTTTGATGAACTCTTTCTAAACATCTGAAAAGATAAATATAAGAATAATAAGCTGCAGCAAAGTGCTGACAAGGTAAGATGACAGTCGGCAAACTGTCCAATCACAGAGGTGCATGTCAGCCCATGTGACTTCATGCTAACGAACCAGAGCTAAGAGGCAATAATGTCTTTTTTTTTTTTTTCTCTGTGATACCAAATAAACCAATTCCAGGTGTGAAGGCACTCTTTAGACACATGAGTGCTGCTGTTGTGTTTAAACTGCCTTGTTGATGCTCCATTGTGATGTTTTCATTAACGCATTCATGCATGTGGCACCAACGACAGGTTCCTCGGGTTCCTGTTTCCATTCTGTTTCTATGAATCTCAAACTTGAATCTTCCCGTTGTAAAAGAAAGCTGCACGCTTCAAAGCAGCTGATGAGACGTGGACACGAGAAGAGGAAGCACGTCGGGATCCGTGCAGTTCTCCTTCACAGCTAAGATCGGCTCATCACAGCCTACGCACTGAGAAAAGGAAGTCGTCTGTGTGTGTGTGCGTGTGTGCGTGTGTGTGTGTGTGTGTGTGCGTGCGTGCGTGTGCGTGCGTGTGTGCGTGTGTGCGTGTGTGAGTGTGTGTGTGTGTGCGTGTGCGTGTGTGCGCGTGTGTGCGTGTGTGAGTGTGTGTGTGTGAGGGCGTGTATTGTGTGCAGCATCCCGTGGTTACAAAGGCAGGCCGCTTGAAGCCGGTTCATTATACCGTTGTAAAGGTAACTGTAGTTAATTACGTGCATTGCTGTGAGGCAACGAGGCAGAACAAAGTAACAGATGTGAAATATGTAATTAACATTTCAACAAGATGCTGCAAAAGGTCAGACAGAAGCTCAGCGGAGGAAGAGGAGACGGGACTCGAACGACCGAGCGCTCACAGGTATACGGACGAAGTCTCAAACAATGTCTTCACATTCCATTCAGAGGCTTTAAGTCTGATGGAAAAACAAAAACCCAATCTTCACATAATATTCTCTCAAAGTATGTAAAATCACATTTTCAGAGAAATTGAAGTTAGTATGTGTTTCCTATCAACAACTTGGATTACGTCATTTTGTATCTCGATATGTTGTAATCACATTAAAACTCCACTGAATACATGTTTTTCAAACTTTACTTGTGAGAATCTTCTTTCAACTACACTCAATCTTTTGTCTATTAATATAATCATAATCGAATAACTTCATGACGTGATTTGGTCACGAGTCTTATTCCTTCAGCTGATGTGTTCTGAGTCGCTGTCGGTTCTTCAGAACACAACTAATTATCTTCATAAATGTTGCGGAGACATTTGACATATAAAGAGTATAACAGTGTCCTCTTGTGTGACGTCATGGCATGAATAAAACGTAATATTATCTGTATATTTGAATGATATAAGAATCATCATTTTCTGTTATGGCCCCAAAACCTTTAAACGTCCTCTGTAAATAAACTAACAAATGTAGAAACATTGTTTCCAGCGATCCACTCGTTCACCCAGAGAGAGATGAAGACGGTGGAAACGTGCGTGAGCCTTCAGGCTGCACGAGTCACAGCAGCAGAGATCCAGGCGTCACGGTAACAGAGTCCTTCTCTCCCAGCTGAGGGCTCAGAGGAGACAATCCAGGGTACGAACTGAGAGACGAGCAGCACACCTCAGTGGTCCATCAGTGTCTCTGGGGTCAAAGACACTGATGGACACAAACCTCACCATCAGTCCACAGAATAAACAACAAAACACATCTAAAAACAAGCGTTTCAGCCAGTTTTAGTTGTCCGAACCGAACCGTACCAGTGTTTATCCTGTAATCGTTACGGTAGCTCCCAAGAACCGCAACACAGTTTGGTTTTAATTTGTTGTCTTTTCATGTTTACTACTGGAGCACATATGGCATGTGAAAGAAATACACTCCTCATCATCATTAGAGGAACACGACGGGCGAACCGCAGGGCAGAAACCTGGCGTCAACCTCTGCCGAGTGAATTCCATGTGCATGTGCAGTCATGGACAGGTCTCCACCAGACGTATACGCCGTCCCTACGTCACTGCTCCTCAGTCCTAATATGGTCACTTCCTGTTCACTGGTTGCAAAAACAACCACATGGCGACGGCAAAATCACCAAACCCTTATAGTCTAACCCTTATGCAGGACGTGAGGATGGCAGTGTGACGGAGTGAGTGCTGTGAGGGTTTAGATTAAGTATCGATTTGATCCCTAATGAGACGAGACGTACGACAGCAGTCGCTTCATCAAGCGCAACAACAAGGAGATGCCTCGACACACAAGTGCGTTTGTCTCGCCGTCGTTTCCTCCCGTCAATCAAGCCCGTGGTCGTATTTGGCGAAGCAGCTCTGAAGCGATTTCAGACCTAATTGCTTTTATTGACTTGGCAGCTCTGAACTGGTGGCAAGTTGGACTGTTTCCATTAGAGGCTTTCTGGATGTTTTACATTTTAAATGCTACTGTTTGAACCAAAGGGGCAACCTCCGGGTCTGAGAAGTGAAGTCAAAGCTTCACGTGTTAAAGCTGCATTCTCTCTAGTGTCCAGCAGGGGGCGACTCCTCTGGTTGTATAGAAGTCTATGAGAAAATGACTCTACTTCTCTCTTGATTTATTACCTCAGTAAACATTGTAAACATGAGTTTATGGTTCAATCTCTAGTTTCAAGTCTTCTTCAATGAGCATGATGTTCATTTAGTATCATGTAAAGTAAAAATGAACTACGGATGCACCTTGCTTACTAAACTAGCTAGCACTAGCATTAGCTGGTAACTTATAGTTACTCTGCTAACGGTCCCCGACCCCGCCGGTCAAACAAGATGACATCAGTCCGAACGCCAGACTTGAGGCTTCAAAACGTCCACAAACCAGCAGGTGACATCACGGCGACTACGACCACTTCCTGTATACGGTCTATGGTTCAAACCCACGGCACTGCGGACGGCCCACGACCCGAAAAAACATTAATGTCAAACCATCGACAATGGGTGATGGTTTTAAAAATGTTTGTTTTCAGATGTTTTAAAAGGTTTAATAATTAAATGCAAAGACGGTCACATCATAACTCGCCAAAGATCAACAATACATGAACTACTGTAAGTTATCTAATTAACCTCTGAATGTGATTGCTGTTGTAACATATCAGAGGAACAATGTGAAGTATCAAGTAACAAAGAACCTAACGGGCGACGAACTCCGTGAGGTTTGCTGCATCGTGATGACTTGTTAAAGAACACACAGAAGAGCCTTGTGGTCCTTATTGGCTTGTGCATTGATCCACCTGTTTGTTTGCTCTGTTTTCAAGCACACAAACAGACTTCACTCAACAAGCAATCAATTGAGCCCCCCCCCCCCCACACACACACACACACACACACACTTGAATTAGGAATAGGGACTGTGCCACGGAAACAGCCAAGGCCCAGGAGACGGTCAGAAGGACTCCAGTAATGAGGGCACCAGACCCCCGAGTGGATCACTGACGATGACCCTGTTGGGTTGCAGAGCGGGTTGGTGAACCACGGCCGGGCGTCATTAACCACCATCAGGCTGCACAATAATAACTTACAGCGTCAACTTGCACAATAAACACACTGAGAACGACTGAGGTGTTGAATTGCATGATTTGTCAAGTGAGTTGAGAGTATCGGTGGAACACTGCACCTTCAAATGTAACTATCGTTCTTCTTTTTGGAGATCATTGTCGTTTTTACTTTTTATATTCAACAACAAATACTGAAAGCAGCAGAAAGGAGAGTGCACTTTGTTATCTGTTCATTTATGAGATTAATATCGTGATCGTGATCGTCAACAACGTCATCGCAGATTTTCCTCCATGGTGCAGCCCTCCGAAGAAGTCCTTAAGCTGCATGAGGAATGATAATTAATAATAAGTTATCAATAAGTAGATAAATCATGCAATAAGTTGTGTCCATATTTTAGAACAATGGATTTAAAATGTCTGTTAAAGGGTAAAAAAAATAAAACTTGAGGAAACTATTGGGGATTTTATGAACAAAGAAAAAGAACAAGTTTATTTCATTGTGAGATATTATTATCATTATTATATATTGCTGCTATGTCCATCTACAGCCATGTCTTCTACAAATGTAGTTTGTATTTTATCTGCAGCTTTTCTTTCCCTCATCTCAGATGTTGGACAAAGACTTTGACACCAGAGAATGGAGGTTGAAAAAGTCAAAGTTTTTGGTTTAATATGGAACAAGTGAACTCATCCTGTATCGCTCCTCACGTCAGGAGTCTTTCATGTTTTTCATGCTGCAGATATTGTGAGAAACAAATGAAATACATGCAGTACGTCGAGAGCTAACAGCATGACGTTGACGTGCAAAAAGTATTTGCTGATGCAAATGAGTGAAATATTAAAGTAATTATCAGCAGACAGACGTGCACCCCCCCCCCCCCCCCATCAATATGGATGTTCTGATCTCCTCCACTCATCTACTTCCAATAGGAGCGTTACTGAACGGGGTTTTGTTTTGCAGTATTCGGCTCACTGCTTTTCTTAATTATGAATAATACAAATGATTCATAATGGAAAACAAAGCATTACAACTTCACACGCACATCGGAACTCAAATCACAGTTAAAAGCACATTTCTTGGCCGGAAAATGTTGTTTTTCAGCAAATGTTATGACACTGAATTAAATATTATTTATTTCTGCTTCCCAACACTTTTGTCATTGTTCTGCTCTTCAGCCTCTGTGTCAGTGAGAAGAAACCCATCATGAAGAGCACACGTACCGCCCACTGTGTCTCTCACACACACACACACACACACACACACACACACACACACACACACACACACACACAGCTGGTCTAACAGCTGCACTCAGCCTTGTCATTGCTGAGGGGAACATCTGTGTCACTGTTATGGTAACAATTATGGAGAAGCCTCTTCCATATTTTTCCAAATAAAAAATGAGCACCGACTCTGAAACGCAGATTTCATGTTGTCAGCGTGAATGTTGCTGCAGCACAAATCCGTGAATGGGACTTTCCTCTTTCTTTAGTTCCTCACATGTAGTTAAGGTGTAGTAGCAGATCTGCTTTGTTTAGGCTGCTGAGAGAACTTCGATTGAGGTTCAGCAACCGAGACAGTTAGCTGCTGTGGCTTTAACCTGAACTAAAGCTTTGAACTTCATTCGGAGTGGAAATCCTTTTGGTTCGGGTTAGAATGTTGACCTGACAAGCCTCGAGACAGAAGTGACCATATCTGGACTGTGACGTAGAGACCTGTCAATCACCGTGTAGCCCCGCCCTAAAGCATCCCCTGCTTCATGGTCTGTGTGACTCTAAATGGACCATAATGTACTAAATGAACATCATGCTGTATTGAAGAAGACTTGAAACTAGAGATTGAGACCATAAACTCATGTTTACAATGTTTACTGAGGGAATAAATCAAGAGAGAAGTAGAGTCATTTTCTCATAGACTTCTATACAACCAGAGGAGTCGCCCCCTGGTGGACACTCGAGAGAATGCAGCTTTAACACATGAAGCTTTGGATTTCACTTTTTAGAACCGGAGGTTGCCACATGGTCCAATACCGACGCTTGGTCAGTGGCCCTACACTTCAAACAGTGGCGCTCCAGGTCCAGGTACCCCTCTAGTTTTGGACGTGTCAGGGTCAAGTTTCCGTTAATTACATGCACAGAGGCTTTTCAAAATAAACTCAAACTGTGTTGACAGGAAATGTACAATTTGTGATTTTTACATCTCTTTTCAAAATAAACTTTTAACATTGGTTTATCTAATTTTAAGGGTTTAGTTACGCAACAAAACTACTTTGTTCGGTTTAGAAAAACATCTGGGTCTGTGTTCAAAATAGAGCATTTGTTACGTAAAATACCTCCGTTTTCAACGTAACTGGCGTATGTGAGTTCTGCAGTTACGTAACAAACCAACAGGACACAAACAGTGGTCTCCTGGGTGAAAGTCCTGTGTTTGTTTGACCCATCCCACCCTCCCTGCTCGGTCTTTGTCTTTATTTAAAGTCTGTAATACTGCTGTGTGGGTTACATAGCAGTTATTTAAAAGCCCGGTGCATCTCATGCAGATAATGAAAGATGCCTTTTTTGTCTGATAAACATCACTTTTCTCACGGACAGTTCCTACACACACATTTAGAACTTGTTCTACGAATGCTTTGATGAATGAGGGCCCAGAAGGGATGCCTTGCACCGTCCTTATCTCCTCTGGTTGGAGCCGGGCCAGGTCTGGAGCCGCTCTCATGTTCAGCGCCTGAGCTAATATCCTTTCTATTGCTGAGTCTGCTCCGAATGCAAACATTACCTCATGAAACCCCGGCCGTTAGTTATCCGGCACATGTCTTCTTCCCCTCCTCCGCTCCTTCTCTTCTTTACTTAACGAGGTCAGGAGACAGAGGAGGGGAGAAGATGTTTGTCCTCCGGCTGTCATGGTGGAGAAGCTGCAGTCTCCATCACACGGTTTCATGCATTTCTATTTCTTTGTCTGTGCTTCAGGCTCTGCAAGTATTGAAAATCTATTGTGGTTGGGAGCTAAACAAGAGCTCATTTGGGGCCAGGAACCTTTGTGAGTCCACTAGTTTGTGTGTCTTTTTAAAAGGAGACGTGATCACCTGTAGGTGTTCATGTTCGCATGCACGTGCACTTGAGTATTTCATGTATTCTCACATGGTTGAGTTTCAAGGTGAAGGAGCTCTGTGGGTCTCCAGGCACAATGTTTGCTTGCTCTAACGTCGCTGCCGGCCGCGCTCAATGACGGCCTTCCTGCATTAGATATGAGGATCCTGCAGCTCTTTGAGAATACGACCACAAATACAGACACACAGTACTTGTACAACAACTTGATTCTACTGGAAAAATACGATTTACACAGCTAGCTGTGAGGCGACAGTGCTAGCCGCCACACGCGCTGCTTATTTTTGGTGTAATCAGGAAAGTGGGGGAAAAAGTTCACTAAATATATATATAAATATATAAATACATCAAATGCTAAAAACGCACACTGACGTCATCGCAGCACAAACAGCGTTCAGGCTCACATGGTGGCACATGGAGCGCATCCACCGGCAGCTGCCGATTTAAAACTATGTTAACACATCGGCCAGCGCTCTCCATACCAATGATCGTGGTCGCGGTACGTTAACGGAAAACACAGTCACACATAAAACTCTGTACGCAGGAAGAACCCTGATAAGAGAAGAGCCCGTTTTACAAAGAGGGGCTGATAATCGATCTGCAGAGAAAGCCAGGAACAGTAACGCTTCTTGAAAACCTAAACTGAGCTCAAACGACTTAAACTATCCGAGCACATTCGACCCGTTCCCACAGCTCTGTCGCTCTGCTGCTGTCATCTGATTTTGCAGAATTGGTAGTGAAGAGATCTTTTGCTGGAATGTTCTTAACTCTTTACTTCAGATGAACAGTTGATCGATATCTTCTGCTTTCGTCTCCTCGTTCTGATCTCTTTGGGCATGAAGGTCTTCTTTGAAGTCATACGTTGCTGCGTATTGGAAAATGTTCTCGATTTGCAGCAGCAAATGTGTTTTAACTTCTCTCCCACAGTTGGAATCTGGCAGCAGCGTCCTTTTCCGTCCTCCACCGGCTTTTTTTATTTTGTGAGTGTTTCGTCTCCGTCTGCTTCAAGCTCCATATTTTCATCTGTGCAAAAAACAAAAAGAAAAGCGTTCTCTCACCCAAAAACATATGAAAGGACTCAAAATAATCAGCTACTGGCTCACACTGAATCGAAGCCAAAGGCGCTCTGCCATTCAGCGTCGGAAAAAACAAAAGCAGTTCTTCAGAAACATCGATTGCTCAGAAACATCCGTTCGCCTCAGCAGCTGACGTGCTGCACTTCTGCTAAGTGACAGAAAACACACGTAGAATGCACCATAATCGCTGAACACCTTTCTAATGACGGCGTTTGCAACTCTCAAAGGTCGACGTTTCCTGCAAAAAGAATAAAAACGGCAAAGAATGGAGACGTTGCATTCATGAATCCATCAGCTTCTAAACATGCAGATATTGCTTTGCTGTGTTGGGTGGCGTCGTTGTGCAACGTGGTGCTGATTTATAGGAAGTTGTGTTCAAAAGCAGTCTGTTGTGGAGAGAGATTATTAAATATAAGTGAAGCCTTCAGTCTCATTATAAACAGCCTCATGCCAGTGGATGGAGTTGACATTTAGCTAGACGGCTGAATATCCAGCGCTCATCTCTGCTCTCACGCTCTCTTCCCAACCACACTCAGTTTATTTGTGATGATTAATGCGTCCTCTTTGCATCGAACGTGTTTTAAAATGTTTGTCTTCATGAGAGGATATTTTTTCCGTTGATTAAAAGTCATTTTGCACGTACAAAACTTTCTTTATCTTTATTAAAAACCAGAGATGGGCAACCTCTTGCAAACACAGCGACATGAACCTCTAAAGTCATTCGTGTGCTTAAAGTATGTTTGTCACACAGGAAGACATCGATGTGACTTCTATCTACTCCTCACTTCACCGTAACCGTCGGGTGGCAGTCCTGGAGAAACACTTTCACTTTGTGATTCTTTGAGCAGCGACTTTGTCAGAAACACAGCAGCAGAGCAGCTGGTGCCAAACAAACCCACTAATGAAAGAAGTCAATCAATAACGGGCCTTTCTTGTTGACGTATCTTTCTCTGAGGTAACCACGGAGACAGATGTATTGTGTTTCCTGTGCTCGCTTCACAATAAAAGTATTAAAATACTTTTAATGTAAAGTAGCAGCAGCAGGAAAACGTTGGTTTTTGCATCAACAGAAAGTGATTTCAGCACCGATTCCTGGGAATCCCTCCTGCACGAGAAGAGTTTAAATCCCAGAGCGGGAGTGGTGGACTCCGCCACTGACAATGGTCTGTTTGACTCTAAATGGACCCTAAAGCATCCCCTGCTTTATGGTCTGTGTGACTCTAAATGGACCATAAAGCATCCCCTGCTTTATGGTCTGTGTGACTCTAAATGGACCATAATGTACTAAATGAACGTCATGCTGTATTGAAGAAGACTTGAAACTAGAGATTGAGACATAAACTCATGTTTACAATGTTTACTGAGGTAATAAATCAAGAGAGAAGTAGAGTCATTTTCTATAGACTTCTATACAACCAGAGGAGTCGCCCCCTGGTGGTCACTAGAGAGAATGCAGCTTTAACACATGAAGCTTTGACTTCACTTTAAAGAACCGGAGGATGCCTCCTGACAGGTAGGTAGTCAGCCTATCCAACCATTACATTCAGGCAGATGAAAATGAAATATTTGGAAAGGCTTATTACAGTCCTGCGATATCCACAGACAGAGAATTCTTCTTCTTCTCTTATTTTGTGTTTGATTTATTGATTGCAGTCAGGATGTAATACGAATTTCAACAAATATAACTAAAACACATCTCCTATCCTAGCTTTAAATCAAACGTTAAAAGGCTTTCTCTTTGTTTCTCTCTCACACACACACACACACACACACACACACACACACACACTGAGGAGGTGTGATGTTCTCCAAACAGCCAGTTGTGTTGTTGTGTCAGGCTGGTTGCTCTGTTGGCTGCAGGCCTGAGAGAAGGATTACTTAAAGAAAACAGAGACTCACTCTACATTAGACCGACTCCCGTCAATGGACCGGGCCCAACGCGCACACACACACACACACACACACACACACACACACACACACACACACACACACACACTCTCTAGCTCTCTACAGGGCAGAGAGAGCTTCACACACACACACACACGCACACACACACACTCTACAGGGCAGAGAGAGCTTCACACACACACACACACACACACACACACACTCTACAGGGCAGAGAGAGCTTCACACACACACACACACACACACGCACACACACACACTCTCTCTACAGGGCAGAGAGAGCTTCACACACACACACACACACACACACACACACACACACACACTCTACAGGGCAGAGAGAGCTTCACACACACACACACACACACACACACTCTCTCTACAGGGCAGAGAGAGCTTCACACACACACACACACACACACACACACATGCACACACACACTCTCTCTACAGGGCAGAGAGAGCTTCACACACACACACACACACACACACACACATGCACACACACACTCTCTCTACAGGGCAGAGAGAGCTTCACACACACACACACACACACACACACACACATGCACACACACACTCTCTCTACAGGGCAGAGAGAGCTTCACACACACACACACACACACACACACATGCACACACACACTCTCTCTACAGGGCAGAGAGAGCTTCACACACACACACACACACACACACACACACACACACACACACACACACACTCTACAGGGCAGAGAGAGCTTCACACACACACACACACACACACACACACACACACACACACTCTACAGGGCAGAGAGAGCTTCACACACACACACACACACACACACATGCATTCACAGGGACATTGTCTCGCCTCATTCCCTCTCACACACGGAGAACTTGTCATGCAGCAAAACACGAGGCGCTCGATTCTGGTTCCAGCTCTGGTTGCTAGGCGCCTACATGTAATGTACGTTTTTTCAGAGTTATGTGGAGAAGAAGTCACACACACACGTTTGAGTGTTCATGCACGTACACAAACAGATTCCAAGAGCACGGAGAGCTGAACCGGTTTTTATAAATTGTTGAATATTTGCAGAGGAAATCATAAACACGAGTGACATTTGATCAATTACAAACACACACACACACACACACACACACACACACCTAAAACCTGCTCATCTTCTTCGCTTCCTCGTCTCCGTCACCTTCGCTTCACAGAATCTCCGGCGGGACAGAAAACAGGTCGATCAACATGTAGAGGTCTGCAGCAGCTACTGAAGACCTGCCGTCCTGCTGCTGAAGTCCTCTTTACATCTATTCATGTGTCACCGTTAGATACACACACAGGAACGGAGATGAATGGATCGATGCAGGGAACGAGGGAAGCAAAGTGACTCATACAAAGTCAAAAGAAGGATGTAATCATAAACTACAAGCTTGAATAAGCTCGACTTTAAGGCCTCTGTGTATTAAAGGAGCTTTAAATCTGTGCACACACTATGGTGAAGTGAACTAAAGAGGGAGAAATAAACTTAAGAGTCAACATAAATCCATACCTCCCACATAGAGCTGCATATAGAAGAGATGCACACACACATTATCGCAGGACAATTACCGATTACAATTTTTTCTTTTACCAAATACCTCGATGTCCATATTGTGACGATATTGTAGGTTTGACTACTGGTTCTTTCACGAAATATCTACCGAGTCTTCTTGATTAATTACATCAGTAATGTGGATATAAATTAAATCACATCTCTTTACTGTAACGCAGCTTTTAAAAAACAGGAAAACAACACTTATACGTTTTACGACATCCTAAATCTCTCGTCTCATATCATGATATGATATATCTCCATGATATCAGGACACTGCCCAGCCCAAGCTTTGACACAATAGATTCAACAATGCAAGGATCATTTCACTCAATGCAGTTGTAGCTCATTTACAGTAGTGCAATGTTTTGAATCACAGGCCAAAGCTGCAGCTCGTGTGTTGAAGTGTGTCGGCGTCCTCTAAAGAGTGAGCAGCGTGATTCATCACTCTCTCAAGTTTAATCACCAGATCCGACAGTCCAACAGACTAATGCCAGACCCCTTGACCTCACAGCACGGGGACAATAACAGTGAGGAGGACCAGATGATGAGACAGCATCCAAGAAGGACACCTCCTGACTCCTGAAAGCTTCTAATACCAGATGAACAACAACTCGGAGCTTCTTCCTCGGTCGCTTTCATTAAAGTCTTGAACACATGATCGCAGCACTTCAAGGGCAGCGACGGTCTGACGCCTCCACGACAAAACAGACGTCTTTAGAGGGCAATAAAGGAGCATTGAAGGAGCATTGAAGGAGCATTGAAGGAGCATTGAAGGAGCATTGAAGGAGCATTGAAGGAGCATTGAAGGAGCATTGAAGGAGCATTGAAGGAGCATTGATTCACGGCAGATTGTGCAACACAGAGAGATGAGGCAGAGCTTTGAATCCCAGAACCTGCCAGCGGGATTGAAAAGCATGTTTACTTTAAACAATCGGCCGTTCATCAGCCAGAAGCTGTGAAAAACATCATTAACGTTTTGATCTGTTGATCATTCTGACGGTCCTTGAACACATCGTGTTCGCTGCCATCAGAAAATGCAGCCAAAACAAAGCTAAACATTTAGATATTTCATGAAAAACATTTTATTCTACAAGGCTCGTTTATAACTGCTGAACACAGAGCAGAGAGGAGAGGAGAGAGGAGAGAGGAGAGGAGGAGAGAGGAGAGGAGAGAGGAGAGGAGGAGAGGAGAGAGGAGAGAGAAGAGAGGAGGAGAGGAGGAGAGAGAGAGAGGAGAGAGAGAGAGAGAGGAGAGAGGAGAGGAGAGAGGAGGAGGAGAGAGGCGAGAGGAGAGGAGAGGAGAGAGAAGAGGAGAGAGAAGAGAGAAGAGGAGAGAGAGAGGAGAGGAGGAGGAGGAGAGAGGAGAGAGGAGAGAGGAGAGGAGAGGAGAGAGGAGGAGGAGAGGAGGAGAGGAGGAGGAGAGAGGAGAGGAGAGAGGAGAGGAGTAGAGGAGGAGGAGAGAGAAGAGGAGAAGAGGAGAGAGGAGAGAGAAGAGGAGAGAGAAGAGGAGAAGAGGAGAGAGGAGAGAGAAGAGGAGAGAGGAGAGAGAAGAGGAGAGAGGAGAGAGAAGAGGAGAGGAGGAGAGAGGAGAGGAGAGAGGAGAGGAGGAGAGAGGAGAGGAGGAGAGGAGAGAGAAGAGAGAAGAGGAGAGAGGAGGAGAGGAGGAGGAGGAGAGAGGAGAGAGGAGAGAGGAGAGAGGAGAGGAGAGGAGAGAGAAGAGGAGAGAGAAGAGGAGAGAGGAGAGGAGAGGAGGAGAGGAGGAGAGGAGAGAGGAGAGAGAAGAGGAGAGAGAAGAGAGAAGAGGAGAGAGGAGGAGAGGAGGAGGAGGAGAGAGGAGAGGAGAGAGGAGAGAGGAGAGGAGAGAGAAGAGGAGAGAGAAGAGGAAGAGGAGAGGAGAGGAGGAGAGGAGGAGAGAGGAGAGGAGAGAGGAGAGAGGAGAGAGAAGAGGAGAGAGAAGAGAGAAGAGGAGAGAGGAGGAGAGGAGGAGGAGAGAGGAGAGAGGAGAGGAGTAGAGGAGGAGGAGAGAGAAGAGGAGAGAGAAGAGGAGAGAGAAGAGGAGAAGAGGAGAGAGGAGAGAGAAGAGGAGAGAGGAGAGAGAAGAGGAGAGAGGAGAGAGGAGAGAGAAGAGGAGAGAGAAGAGGAGAGAGAAGGGGAGAGAGGAGAGGAGAAGAGGAGAGAGGAGAGAGAAGGGGAGAGAGGAGAGGAGAAGAGGAGAGAGGAGGGGAGAGGAGAGAGGAGAGAGGAGAGAGGAGAGAGGAGAGGAGAGAGAAGAGGAGAGAGAAGAGGAGAGAGGAGAGGAGAGGAGAGAGGAGAGGAGAGGAGAGAGGAGAGAGGAGAGAGAAGAGGAGAGAGAAGAGGAGAGAGGAGAGGAGAGGAGAGAGGAGAGGAGAGAGGAGAGAGGAGAGAGGAGAGAGGAGAGCAGCAGAACTTTAATATTACAGTGAAATCAAAGACACGGAGAGAAACATGTGACCGAAGTAAAAAAAAGAAAAGAAAAACGCCCCCGAAGCTGCTTCTAGGCTGAGAGGGTTAAAAGCATTTTCTTTTCATGTCAAATGTCCGACGCGACACTGAAATAACCATATTGAGCGCAGACGGGCTGACGTATGAGACGACTACTGCTGAGAGATGACAGATTGTTGCGAGCCCGACTTCTGCCTCCAGAGAAGAAGCTCTCGCTGTTTCTGCTTCCATCAGAGAATATTTAATAAGTTCACAGAATAAAGGCAACTCAACACGTCAGCTCCGTATCAACGAGACCGAGACATGAAACCAAAAGGGAGACATTAAGAAGGTCAATTGGTCTGATTTACATAAAAGCTCTATTTTGATGCCTGAGGCATTTTCTTTTTCCGGGACCAAATGTCATGAATATTAAAATGCTCAGCCATGTGACACAATGCGATCGATACACTTTTCTATTCAGTTTATCAGATATGGAGCAAAAACAGAAAATATTCCGTCCGGATGACGAAGTGGAATCAATGCTCGGTGGTGAACATGAACTGTGGCGCTGCTACACAAATAATTCATAATTCATAATTCAGTTTATACCTGTCAGTATTTCTGTCTAACAGCTCTGAACAAGGCCGTCGTATTCCAGAGGCTCCTCCAAAGAACTTAGGACTTTATCAATACTACTCTTATTAATACTGATGATTGATTTGGTCCCGTTAGATCCTCTTACCGGTTCTTTTTTCATTCTATTGTGAGAAAAATCGACAATTAATTCAGAAAAGAATCCACATTTCTTTATTATTCTTGTAGGTAAACAAATAGTCTTTCTTCAGCAGCAACACAAGAAGCTCTGAACAATGATCTCAGTGATGATCCTGTTCTTCTGATCAGGACACAGAGAGAGGACGTTTGAGACGAGGACGTCTCGCTCCAGAACTAAGAACGTACCGATAGCAGAACCGCTAACTCTGGACCGCATCAATACTTTGACCGGTTCTTGTTTAGAACCGGGTTTCTGGGGGCATCCCAACCTCCACATGTGGCCTTTTTTTGCAGGAACTTGACCGTCAATACCTTCATCTTTGGGAAGCTGGCACAGGGCCCGTTGGTATGGAGCTTTTTGCTTTGAGACAGAGTTAGTGAGAGAATGTGTTTGATTTAAATGGGCCTCTGGGTTCGTCCCTCTCAGAACAACAGTGCGGGTCGGATGGAAAGTGGCCAGTTTACTGGATCAACATTGGCTCCGATAGCCGCGGTGTGACTTCAGCTCAACAAAGGCACATAAGAGTTGTGTGAGTCTGCAGGTTTATGTCCTGTGTTTCCCCTGTGTGTGCTTTCACCACCATCAACATCACTCCTCTCACTATTGATTCACCTGTCGGTTGGTTGTGAAATGAATCAACCATCGAGTCTAGAAGATGTTAATGTGTTATAAAGAATACTTGTTTAAGAGTTCCCAGAGATAAGGTTAATCTCTTAAAATGTCTAATAATAAATAATATAACAATATATGTAACAACAGAGATACGCAGCAACTTCTCTCATTTGAGAAGCTGGAACAAATCAATCATTTTGTTTTATAAATGACTTGAATAATGAATCATGTATCTGCATTTTCTGTGGTTAATTTAATTTTAATGAAATGTGTGTCAGTGTGTGTGTTCCCCGTACAGTGTGTGTGTGTGTGTGTGTGTGTGTGTGTGTGTGTGTGTGTGTGTCTTGGGGAGAGTGACTCTGAGGCAATTAAACCAGACAGCAGACTGTCAGGTATCTCACAGCAGTGGAGAGATATCACCCGCCTCTCTGTAATTGAATTTCGTGTATTATGAAGTGTTTTCTCTCTCATAAAGATTGCTCACTCAAACACACACACACACACACACACACACACACACACACACACACACACACACACACACTCACACTCTCAGCCCAGGTGGTGAAGCTAAAGTCATCTGGTTGTATCGGACTCTGATTTCTCCAGGGTTGAAGAGTAAAGATTTAATCAGAGGAATGCATGGAGAGCTGTGTGTGTGTGTGTGTGTGTGTGTGTGTGTGTGTGTGTTGTGTGTGTGTGTGTGTGTGTGTGTGTGTGAGAGAACAGTAAAAGGTTACCTGTTGTGTGGAAGGTGCACACAACAGTTGTGTTAAGTAACCGCATACTTCCACTGTATCCGTCCTGTAGATCCATTCAATGCTACTAAATACTTGCATTACTCAACACAGTCATACTACTCTGCTGCAGTTTTACATTAAATAAGTTGCTTTCTTTTACAGAGTTGTACGAGAAGATCGATACTTCTCAGAGGGGCGAATTCACGAAAGGATTGCGCAGCTTTCTGCGAAAAATAAGACAAAAAGTAACTGTCAAAAAGCTTCTTTTAACCGCGCTGACAAGCCAATAACGTCCCGGTGCTCCTGAGATATTTACACATATTTAAATTTGGTAAAATGCAGATGTTTAGCGCAGAATTGGCCCCTTTCTAATTCATAAAGATCAGCGGTGTCACAGTGAATTCATAGCTTCTTCAGAGAGTTGGTGGTAACTGAAGCACGTTCATAAGGAGTGTCTGCTCACAGCTGCGTCATTAAAAATAAAAGAATAAAGCTCGCCCACACGGCATTTTAATAACTAAAGAACGGGAGAAAGAATGAAGGAAAATGAGGTCGTTATTATAACAAGTTAACACATTATTTCCTCTCTCTCTCTCTCTTTGCATAAAAAGGTCAAATTGCACTCGGCCACAGAACTTAACGAGCGTGTTCATTAGTGCAACATCTTCTGTGACCTGGAGACAAGTCCCACGGCGATTAAGTGATGCAACAATTCACGGCGCTGTCAGCATCCGCGATCCATTATGTTCTCAATTCCCCTCGGAAGAAAGTAAGTAAAGAGGTGATTAGCTTAGCTTAGCATAAAGCAGGGGGGGGGGGGAGGGAACAGCTAATGACTTTCTCCAGAAGATGAAACATCTGCCGACCAAAACCTTTAAAGCTCACGAATAAAAATAATTATGAAACATAAAAAGGATACAAATAAACGTAAGTAAGTGTAGAAAAAAATCCAATTTACATGCAAAAAAGAATCAAAAATATATTTTTAAATACATTAAAAATATTTATACAGAAATAAATGAAAATGCTTTTAATAATTCTTTGATATTTCCACATTTAGTTTGTTATTGTTTTACAGATTTGTCTCGATACCTCTGTGAACTACGTTAAAAGCTGATTGACACGATTTTCTAAGAACAAGTACAACAGAGAGCACATAACAGAGCACCTGACTACTTAAAGTGCATTCATCCGACAGTACTACTCAGATCTGGAGTGAAGCTGCGCAACCTGAGCATGAGTGGGAGTGAGTACAGGATTCTGTGAGTGCCTTTGAGTTACTGACAGGGTCTGAGGTGCACACGGCGGGCAGTGGAGGCCGGAGTGTGTGTGTGTGTGTGTGTGTGTGTGTGAGACATGAACCCAGCGGCGGTGCGCTCTGTGTGGGCAGGAGGACGGACGAGTCCAGCCTGTCTCCGTCCATCAGCAAACTGGCACCTCGGCTGATGTACGAGAGGACGGCCGCATGACTAACGAGCAGACACGCACTGATGCTGACACACGAGCAACCGACCTGCACACAGTCATCCGCTGGCAGGACAAGCCTGCGCAACAGTTGTTGTGTGTCTGAGTTATACACACACACACACACACACACACACACACACCCTGCTCGGATGTCACAGTGTGTATCTGTCACTGCACTCCCTTCACATCTTGGCACCTCCTCACCAGCGAGCTCTGACTGATGGAACCCGACAAGTCGATCCGATCGTTCATCAAATCTATTTTTTTCTTTATTTTCTTGCTGCTCTGACGCAGCGCTAATTGGTTCATTTCTTTTTACACATTTACTGAACAGAGAGGAGAATATACCGTATGTGTGGTGGTGGGTGTGATGAGACCGGATGCTCTTTGCATTCTAAGCATTCCTGGTGCACTGGGGGGGGGGGGGGGGAGGGGGGGATTTTCTGATGTCCGCACAGTGCGTTAGGAGTGATGCTCTGATTCAGAAGATAGTTAATCATCAGTTTGAATGACATTTTATACTCAGTCCTCCTCAAGTGTCTCTAAGCTCACTGCTGATGTGTTGGAGGAAACCTGGGGATTTAGGAATGCGATTAGAGTGTCATTGAATGCAATCACCACGTAACGACGAGTAGAAACATGGAGCACTGATGCGGTCCGGAGTCAGCGGGCTCCACTGTTATTGCATGTCTCAAACACAATACCACCCCCACAGGTAGAGAGGAAACAGCAGTTCATCACGACATGCGACCAACAAGCAGAACATCAGTCTGCTAGCGGAGCAGCCGTCAGGTAACGGGAGTGATGTCATACGTTAGTGATGTCATACGGAGTTTGATCAGAAGAACAGGATCATCAATGAAACATAATCACTGAGATCATTGTTTAGCTGAGAATGTGTTTTAAAGATTTTAGAACTTCTTGTGTTGCTGCTCAAGAAAGACTGTTTGTTTACACACAAGAATAATAAAGAAATGTGGATTATTTTCTTAGTAAATTGTCTTTTTTTCTCACAAATATTCAAAAAGAACCAATAACAGAACCGACCGATAAGCAGTATTGATAAGAGTACTAGTATTGATAAAGTCCTATTGATAGCTGTCCCTAGTGACATAAAATGAGCAGAAACACACATTCAGTGGGATGATTACTGCTACAGGTGAGAGCTTTTCTCTAACCACTACATCCTCGTGGTTAAATATGTGCTTTGACTTCATATCTGAAGAAGAGAAACATGTTTAAGAAGCAAACATCCCGGTGTTGACGTCTTCACAGAGTGAACTTGTATTTTTTTGTCATTGCATTTCTTGCATATAAAGCTGCCTGTGAACTACTTTTGTCTGGATATGATGATTATAAGCGTCTTCTTCTTCATTTTAAATCAGAGTAGATGATTCTGCCTCCTTTTTTTGTGTGTTTTTATCCTCTCGTTTCCTCTAATCCTTCCTTCTGTTCTCCCTGAGTGACCACTGGTGACCTGGACACACAAACCCACAGTGTGTCTGCTCCGTTACGCTCTCCGGTGAAGTCATTAAACAAAGCACACATTACCTTTAATAGGGTACCCACTCTGCACCTATTCATGCAAACACCGGAACACACCGTGACAGTATTTATACACAGATGCACACACAGGCATCTCTTTCTCTATTCATCCCATCTAATGGGTCCCTGAGCATTTTTTCCGTTGGTTGCTAGCCAACATCGTCCTCCGTACCTGGAAGTAACTCTGAACCCAAACACAGAGACTCTTTTATGGGCTCAGGTGTCTCAGATGTCGCCATGTTCTCAGGAAACAGAGTGCAGTCTCTTCAGGATGCCTTTGATGTTCTTCAGGTCTGCGCGCATTTTTTTTGGGGGGGGGAGATCAATGCATCTGCAGTTTGAATAATCTCTGAGTGCAACGGCCTTTTCCAGCGTTTCAGACCCGTTGGTTTGTGAACGTTTTGAAGCCTCATGTTGGCCATGGAAGTGACCATATATGGACTGAGGAGGAGTGACGTAGAGACGCCGTATACGTCTCTGGTAGAGACCTGTCAATCACCGTGTAGCCCCGCCCTAAAGCATCCCCTGCTTTATGGTCTGTTTGACTCTAAATGGACCATAATGTACTAAATGAACATCATGCTGGATTGATGGTCAGTAGAGAGAATGCAGGTTCAAGACACTTCTGCATTGGCTTTACTTAGCAGAGGTTGCCGCCTGTATTCAACACAGCAGTCAGCATAATGTTCAGAGGTATTTCCTGAGAATCAGCAGCTAGCGTAACGTTAGCTCTGATGGCTTCACAAAGCACGGCAGTAGTCCTGAATGTAAGCAGTGGCTAACGTTAGCAAGCTAGCTAAGAATACACAACATAAATAAGACAACTTTAGAGTTGCTGTGGCCCGGAGTGGACCCATTTATGGGGCCTTTATCGTAGCTGAACTACTTACAAATGTGTGTGTGTGTTCGTGCAACTCAATCGATGAATAATCACATTTCTAAATTTGTAAAATAATCTCTAAAAGCTTAAACTGAGATGTGTGAATGTGTTCTGCATATGGTGGTCTGTAGGCTGTGTTGCTACTGAGGCAATAACAGATCTCTGCAACGGCAAAAG
Organism: Ophthalmolycus amberensis; assembly: GCA_024529925.1. NCBI lineage: Eukaryota > Metazoa > Chordata > Actinopteri > Perciformes > Zoarcidae > Ophthalmolycus > Ophthalmolycus amberensis. The sequence continues at coordinate 52,325 of JAFEUB010001622.1, read as the reverse complement.
TCACGTGTAAAAAGAGACCCGCTGAGTTGAAACTGCTGACTTGTCTGTTTTTCCAGCTCTTGGAGCAAAATTCTTTAAGACTTTTCAGACAATAATTTATTTGCACGCATTTAGTTTTGTTCAAACATTTACAAATCTGATAACGGAAAACACAGGATTCTGAAGACACATTTGCAGATTCCTGTACACATTTAGACATTCGTTTACACATTTACAAGTCTCTTCAGCCACACATGGATTAAGATACAAAGGCTCCTTGAGGTTTGTGTTGCTACAACACTCACAGCTTATTTCCACCTTTGCTACAGACAGAATCATCCGCACAACCACAAGAGGCCACTTGTCGGTAAAGTTGTTTTAAGCGTTTGATGAGGACAGTCTGTGAAAAACAACCTTAATCCTCGTCAGTGTGAACGCTGCTCAAACAGAACTCCCTTTGTGTGTGTGACTCCCTTTGAAGAGCCAGCTGAAGCTGACAGCTGATGCATCACAGACGCTGAACAAATCCACGTGTTTAAAGGATGAAGAACTGGACCGAGGTCGATCATTACAAACAAAGTGTGTATCCACGGCCCCTCGGATCAATGAGTGACCGGAACCGCGTGACTGAATCAATCTCACACACACACACACACACACACTTCTGTAAGTAAGTCAGCCTCAGACACAAAGCCAGACACGTGGATACAGAAACTCATTCTATTAGCGTCATATTTCATCTTCATACTCACACAAACAAGTGGAGTAAACAGATAAAGAATTAGGTGAAATGTTACTCTCATACACACAACAGTTCAGCACCTAACGCAGAAACCACTACAGCGAATGTGATGAGGCCAACACACGGCACCTACATGAGAGATTAGAGCTCGATGTGTGGGAGCACTATGTGGCAAGACGCTTATCAGTGTGTCCATTCACACGTTCCGTTAGAACGCAACGTTTCGTTAGAACGCAACGTTTCGTTAGAGCGCAACGTTTCGTTAGAACGCAACGTTTTGTTAGAGTGTAACGTTTCGTTACAACGCAACGTTTCGTTAGAGCGCAACGTTTCGTTACAACGCAACGTTTTGTTAGAACGCAACGTTTTGTTAGAGTGTAACGTTTCGTTAGAACGCAACGTTTCGTTAGAACGCAACGTTTTGTTAGAACGCAACGTTTTGTTAGAGTGTAACGTTTCGTTAGAATGCAACGTTTCGTTAGAACGCAACATTTTGTTAGAGTGTAACGTTTCGTTAGAACGCAACGTTTTGTTAGAGTGTAACGTTTCGTTAGAATGCAACGTTTCGTTAGAACGCAACGTTTCGTTAGAGCGCAACGTTTCGTTAGAACGCAACGTTTTGTTAGAACGCAACGTTTTGTTAGAATGCAACGTTTCGTTAGAACGCAACGTTTTGTTAGAATGCAACGTTTCGTTAGAACGCAACGTTTCGTTAGAGCGCAACGTTTCGTTAGAGCGCAACGTTTCGTTAGAACGCAACGTTTTGTTAGAGTGTAACGTTTCGTTAGAATGCAACGTTTCGTTAGAACGCAACGTTTTGTTAGAGTGTAACGTTTCGTTAGAACGCAACGTTTCGTTAGAACGCAACGTTTTGTTAGAGTGTAACGTTTCGTTAGAATGCAACGTTTCGTTAGAACGCAACGTTTCGTTAGAGCGCAACGTTTCGTTAGAACGCAACGTTTTGTTAGAGTGTAACGTTTCGTTAGAACGCAACGTTTCGTTAGAACGCAACGTTTTGTTAGAGTGTAACGTTTCGTTAGAATGCAACGTTTCGTTAGAATGCAACGTTTCGTTAGAGCGCAACGTTTAAGAGACGAGACTCATCTCGTCCCAATTAAATTTCAACTTCAAAGTTTCTCTCCAGCCTTTCAGGAAAATGATGAAATAAATGAGTCTGAATCTCTTTGGTCACTGGCTTTAGTGATGTCAAAGGTTAAAATGAGGCCGCAAAGTGCAATAAGTTATTGACTTCAGACAAAAGTCACTAATGAGGAATAAATCTATCAACTCACACCAGAACTGTAGGATATTATATGAATATATAAATGCATAACTAATTATATAATTAGACAATAAACAACACCAACAGGAGGATACATTAATAGACCAGCAGGTCCTGTTTAAAAACTGTCATCTTTGTCATTTAAAAAGCAACAATATAACTAATAATCGCAGAACATTAAAGCTGATTTAGATCGTTCACCACATACTACGCGTGTGGACATTAAACTGCACTGAAATACTTCTGCAGAAACATCTCTGATGTCGTCTGAATCCTTAAAATCTATTTTTCTGCATCAAATCACAAAAAAAAAAAAAAAACAGACCTGTGCTTTCTGCCAATCTCCCCTCAATGTGAGGTTACTTTCCTCATCCCACTGAGGTTTCTTTATCTCACAGTTTATTTAAGGCTGTGGTTGTGAGCAGATGTAACGACTTAACCCCGCGACCTCAGCTGTCCCGCCCGGGCAAATGAAACGTCAACATCCGGCTCAGCGGCCCCTCCTCCTCCGACAGCTCCACTTCCTCCTCACAGCGCTCCTCTTCCAACACGACTGTTGGAAACAGGAAAGGGAGGCGGCGTTTCATCACCACAAACGGTCGGCGTGCTGGTGTACAGCATGTGTGCGACAGAAATACATAGATTCATGTATATTCATTCATACAGAAAGTGTGTATTGTGTTAATGCTCGGCCTGCTCTTTGGTTACTTAACTCCAAGTGTCACAACCGCCACATGTTCATATCAATGAAAGTAATTATCAAAACAAAGACGCACCGAGTCTGATAGATTTTTAATTCGTCATCATGGGCGTTGACTTGCTTCCACCGCGGAACAAACAGACAAAAGAGCGCCACTTACGAAAAAACACCAAACTTTAATCCAGTCACAGCACAGCAACCGCCTACACTGTTTGATCAGCAGGTTATCTCCTGGACGTGTAGCCAGACGGCAACCTCCGCTTCTGAAAAGTGAAGCCGATGCTTCATGTGTTAAAGCTGCATTCTCTCTAATGTCCTCCAGGGGGCGACTCCTCTGGTTGTATAGAAGTCTATGAGAAAATGACTCTACTTCTCTCTTGATTTATTACCTCAGTAAACATTGTAAACATGAGTTTATGTTCTCAATCTCTAGTTTCAAGTCTTCTTCAATACAGCATGATGTTCATTTCGTACATTATGGTCCATTTAGAGTCACACAGACCATAAAGCAGGGGATGCTTTAGGGCGGGGCTACACGGTGATTGACAGGTCTCTCCCAGAGACGTATACGGCGTCTCAACGTCACTCCTCCTCAGTCCAGATATGGTCACTTCCTGTTCACTGGTTGGAAAACAACCAAGATGGCGACGGCGAAATGGCTGAACTCAAGGCTTTTAAACATCAGTCAACAAACCAATGAGTGATGTCACCATGACTATGTCCACTTCTTAGATACAGTCGATGGATGTAGCGCAGAAACAGTGAAGCAAAAGTGCAAAACAGAAAAAAGCATCATGCAGATTACAACCATGATGAAGCAACTGTCTCTGAAGATATGAACACAACTAAGATAACAACTGTTTAAATACAGTTTAAAGTAAGAGAGACAAACAAACAACAGCACCAGTCTGAAAGAACAACAAATCCTGCCCGATTAACAGACACAAACCAGGAAAGCTCAGCCCGAATGTGAACAATAATCTACAAACTGAAACTGCACGAAGAAAGATGGAACAGAATTGTTTGTTTTTAATCATCATAAATCGTGACCATAAAGGAGTTATTTCACAGCAGAGGAACCAATCTGTGTTCAGCTGTTTTGAATTAAAGCAGTGAAACAGGACTTTTCCCAGACTATCTCTCTCCATCCAAACCGCTGATGATGAAAGACTCAAAATCTCGCTCAGCAGTAGCAGCTGACATCACAATCAACCTTTTCAGTTGACAGCATGTTGACCTTCTCGAAGAGCCCCGAAATCTGCTGGAGCTTCCAGTGTTACGTGAAGATTAGGAAGAGATTGGCCCTAATACAGTGCTCAGATTTACTGTCTCTGTGTGCAAATATTGTAATTAAATCCTGCATCATCAAACACTTCCAAACACCAGCACACAAAGCCACTGAATCCTAACTGTTCCAGGATCTGTGTCATGGTGTTTTACTGCGCACTGCTGCTGGAGCAACAGGTGAGCTCATTCCAAAAGAGATCCAGTGCTGATTGAACAGCGATAAATCAATCAATCAACAGGTGAATGAAATCAGGTCAATAGTCACAGCCAGCACATCTTAACCACCAACATCACAAAAAGAAAGAAAAGACAAGAATGAGCTGCTATGAATATCTGCTCAAAGGATTTACATAAGAGAGAAGAATTCAATGTAAATGAGTGAGCATTAACCTTTCCCTTGAAAAACGAAATCATACAACTTGTGTGCATCATGACGTCATCAGGGGAACAACAGAACATATGAACTCACATCTGTTATATTGGCATGTTTTGATTTTATTCCAGCTTCAATAAAAATATTCTTTATTTCTATCGCTTGATTTTCTTTTTAAGTTCAGCCTTCAATTGTGTGGAAACTGTAACAATTCGATTGAAAAGTTTTCAGCTCCTTGTTAAACTTTGATTAATTAAAAGTGTACTCACACAAAAGCGTGGTAGATGAAAGCCCACTCCCTGGGTCTCTCCAGCACGTTGTAGAGGTGGTTCTGGAGCCGCCGGTAGCTCGCGTTCCTGCGGCCGCTCTGCGCGCTGTAAATCAGCGGCTTCCCGAGCAGGCTGAGGCGGGCGCCCTGCTTCCTCTCCGCTCCCGCCGCACCTGCCGCGGCGGGAGACAGGAGACCGTCCCCGGCCGCTCGCGCCGCGTTGTTGTTCATCGTCCTCCGCCCGGACTCCACATCCTTCAGCGCGTGGTCCTCCGCCCGGCGTCCCGTTGAGGTCTTCAGCCAGAGCCCCGCGCCGCTGCCGTTACCGCTCTCGTCGCCGGTGTGACTCCGCAGCATGGCATCACCAGCGCGCTGCGCTGGGAGACCGGCAGACATTCACATGTAGCACGAGTGCTCTCGCGCTACAGAGGGGTGTTTGGCTACTTCGACTTTCACTGTCCACTAAATAATAAATAATAAATAAAAGCAGTGGGTGAAGAGTTAAATATCTACTCTGCTCTCATCCCGTCATCCTGTGGGCCCGTTTGGAGCAGATCCACAGTCCGGTTTGGACACTTTGGTCAATCTGCGCAAATCTGGAGAAGAGTGGGGTTATGAAGGAGTGGATCCATCGAGACGTTTGCTGAGGGCTGGGGGGGGGGGGCTCTCTTCCACCCTCCCACGCGCTCTTTCTTTCCCAACTCACTCTCCGTCTTGCTTCTTTCTGTCAAAAGTGTGTGGCGCTCTGCCAGTGCTGCCCTGAACCAAGCGGGACGCAGCACCACCAGCTCCACTGGACCAGTATGGACGATCTAGACATCAAGAGTATTGGCTTTATGTTTGATTTTTTCACATTTGATTAATACATGTTAATTTAAAGAAAACGTCAGAAGACATCAATGCACTGATGACGCAGGTTTTACGCAGGCGAGGAATTGACCCGAAACAATCCAATGAAGTATTTTATTTCGTTTGAAGTCAGACTTAAGAACTGGACATAAAGTTACTGCTGTGAAATATGACGTATTCACACGGCATGCTCTTATTGCCCTCACAGAAACGTCACTAAATTGGTTGAAGACTGAACGTCACCTTGAACAGTGATCACGTGACCCGTAGAGAGCCGATACATTTGTATTTACTTTTGTGGTTGTGTCTTTTCCAACCCGTTATAAATACCAAGCCAAATATCCTGCTGTCTATATTATTGAATACATATGCATTCATGTCCATTCTAGTGCTTTTTTTGGCAAATGTGACTAACTTCCCTTAATTGATTTATTTGATCATATACATCTAAAACAAAAACAACAGACCAGTAGTGTCATCGACTGCCTCAGTGATGATAACGATGATGATGATGATATTATGTGTCCAGTATTCCTAATCAACAACACTGTAAAAGTGAATTATTAAAAAGTGTCTATTCCCTCTGTCCCTGTTTCTGGTTCAGTCCTCATGTGAAAGCAGTTTTTTTGCAGAGAGGTTTACTTTTTATGGATTTGAACTTTTCACATCCTGATTCCATCCACCCAGAGCTCGTGATGACGCCAGCAGTATGATGCCATCACGTGCAATTCACGTCACAGCCTACTGGACTTTTTAAGGAATACGTGTTTCGTTTTTCCCCTGTTGTGATCAAAGCCCGACATCTAGTGGTCAAACATCGACATTACAGGAGTTATATAGATATCTGGACTTATTATTACTCTTGAAATGAACTTTTATTTCCTAAATAAATTGGACTTTTAGTATTCAGAGACAGAAGCCATCATCTCCACTCATACGGTTTCCTTCCTATCCACGTTAGTGTAACTACAGCTTCATATTGAGGCCACAAAACCTTTATTACAAAAATTACAAACGTGTCATATCTCACATTATTTAGGCTGCTACATTAACTATTAATGCATAAATAATAACGATAATAATACAGGCATAGATTAGACCATATTTAATGGTATGAAATAAATTGTTCTTTGCACATGTGTGTAACATCTGCATCCACTTGTGTCCTATTGCACCACAATCTTATATTATAACATGAACACATAAAGAAGCTGTCAGCAAAGTGTGAACGTTTTTTGTCTTCACTCTACAGTTTAAATCGAGCAAAAATACAAACAGAGGCAACAGTGACACCAAGCGGTGATATTAGATAATATAATATAATATATAATATAATATAATATAATGTAATGTAAGATAAGATAATATAAGATAAGACAATAGCAATAAGAGTAAGGTAAATAAATAAAGTAAAAAAACAAGTTGTAAAATCGAATAGAATAAAACAGATATGTCTATTTTGTCTGTTCTGAAGTGGTCATTTACCAGAAGTGTTGGGCCGTGATGCATACAAATATTAAACCCCTCCATTATTTTGACATCTGGGAGTCCAAATTATGTGACCCATCAGATTATGTCACCTCTTTAGGAATTTCAGCTTTATAGCTGCAGTTTTTCAAAAGTAACTGAGTTAGAAATTCTCACAAATTCCTCCACAATATCTTTTATTTTTGTATATATTTGCTTTTTTAAATTTGCCTATATTTATGCCAACACCCCATAATGAGAATAAAAAATATATATTTAATGTTACAAAGTAATGTTTACGTGTATTATTATATATACATATATATTTTTATTCCCACGCCAGCCCTTACAGTATCAATTAAAGTAATCCTCTGAGTCTTAATTGGCAGAACTTCAACACCACTAATTGGCTTTTAACGGCACTAATAAAGAATTAGAAAGAGGAGTAAAGGGGAAGAGAGAGAGAGAGAGAGAGAGAGACATAGAGGCAGAGAGAGAGAGACAGGACAGAGCGGCAGAGAGAGAGAGAGAGGGGGGGGGTAGCGAGAGAGAGAGACATAGAGTGAGAGAGGGAGAGAAAGAGAGAGGGAGAGAGCGAGAGAGAGAAAGAGAGAGAGAAAGAGAGAGAGAGAGAGAGAGAGAGAGAGAGCGAGAGACAGACAGAGGTAGAGAAAGAGAGAGAGAGAGCGAGAGAGAGAAAGAGAGAGCGTTGGTTGGGATTATCTGGGGCGCAGGTTGGGCGGGATTACGGAGGGCAGCGCGGCACACGCGCTCAGTTGTGGATTTCTTACACACGGCATTTGAACGGACCGGCTCTTTAGATCCATCACACACACACACACACACACACACACACACACACACACACACACACACACACACACACACACACACACACACACTACACTTCAACCGATCCTGCTGATAGCACACTATATTATATATACACAGTATATCTTTATATGGAAACATGGCTGATGTCCCTCAACTCGTCAAAATCGGGATTTCCCTGAAGATGCTCCCGAACAACACGGCGGTTCACTTCAAGTCCGACGGAGCCCGGTTCGGACAGACCCGGACCATCAAGCTGCTCACCGGGTCCAAATACAAAATCGAGGTGGTCATTAAACCGGGAGCGGTCGAGGCCACGTAGGTAGCCCTTTTAATATATATAGTATATATTAAAATATACTGTATACATTATTATTATTATTATTTGTTTAAGGCGTGGATTAACCTGACGCCTGGAGACAAACTGTTAAATATTGATTCTAAAACAAATATGACGGATTTGGAGGGTTTTATTTTAACAAAATCTAACAAAATGATAATTAAATCATTTAATTTGTCAGACAGATTACAGTCAATGAGCAGATTTCCATATGTGACATATGGAGCTTTCCAAATAATAATAAAGAATGTGTGAATGTGGCATCGCTAATAATTGACATTTATATTCTTTCTTTTTGTTGGTAGTTTGGATTTAGTGACGGTATTGAAGCCTGTGGTGTAACAGTCTATATCTGTCTGTAGTTGTTTCTGGTCAAATATATTTTCATATAGATTATATGCGGTTATAATTAACGGGGACGCGGTTCATTCCTTCTCGTGCCATCACAGTGGCGACCTTAACAGAAAGCAAGTGCAGATTTTAAGGCCTCGTTCAGGGACAGTAGGATTTATGGCTGTTGAGAGCCTGAGGTATTCCTGATTCACAAACTGCAGACAAACGTGTTGCTCCATAACTACCACACTGACATATATGTGTATTAACATATTATGTCAAAAGTCCTGCACCAAGTCCTATGTCTCTAAATGTAGCTTCGATTGTACGAGGAGCACTCGAAGGCAACATAACCCTCCAGTTGGCTGCGTGTCAAATCCAGCACAGATTAGGACTCCGGGGTTCTGGGGCTTTGTGTCTCCATCATGCTTGTGATTATGTAATAGACTGTTGTTGTAGTTACAAAATCTCTCAAACAAGGATTAGTGTTGAACATCTAAATATCCGAGTGTGGAAAAACGGGCTTGAATGTGCGGAAATAGATCACACACGAGATGACGTTGTATTGGAATTTGGGGCATGAAACACAGCTGGAGAGCTAATCACTCAGTGAGGTGTGAAACAAAAACCTTTTGCACTTAAATACAATTATTGGGTTTATAATCTATTAAGGTGCGTTTAACATTTAATCCATCCAATCAATCAAATATGTTAGTATTTTTTGAATATAAAATGTAGTGTGTGTTATATTCTACCACTCTGATGACGTGTCCTCGGTGGTCTCACATGAAGCTGTTTATTGATCCGTTGTGTTCCTGTCTGCAGCTCGATGAGTGTGGGGGGGGGGGTTACCTTCCCCCTGGAGCAGCAGTCTAAAGACCCCCAGTCAGTGGTCTACGCCGGTCAGTACGACACCGAGGGGGTGGGACACACCAAGAGCGGAGAGAGGCAGCCGGTTCAAATCAACATACAGGTTAGTTATTAATGCATTTTAAAACTTTTAAGAGATACTGATTTAAGTAATGTTCAAGTGTTGATTCACCGAGAAGAAGAAAAATATCCGCTGAGTCATAGACGTCTGTATTCTAATCTTCCGGTTTCAGAATCGATTCTGCCCCAAGCTGAATCTATTTGAGGACGCTGATTGGCTAAATTGTATGTCACACATTTATATCTTTAACCAGCAATTGGCTAAACTGCTTCATAGACCCGCCTCTTTTGGGCAGTTTCTCCAGCGCCCCAGAGCTGCTGAGACGTGCACGCGCGGAGAGGACGTGCAGGAAAAGCATATATTTACCGCAGATATCATATTTTACACATATTACCGGGTGATTCCATATTTCAAAAAGACAAATATTGACAATTTGTATAGTTTATTATTATTTATTTTAATTTATTTGTTGTGGCTCAAGGTGGGCGGCGCCCTAGCGCCCTCTATTGACCAGCCGCCAATGATTATAACTATACTTATTGTACTTATTACCTTTTATTTATTTATTTACTTATTTATTTTTAGGAGGTGTGGGAGGGTTAAACAGTTGTTATCTGCTACTTATATTTTTATTTCCTTTCTGAGAAGTAACTTACTTTAAAGGGGTCAAATTTCAACATATAAAAAGTATAAAAAATAAATATATATATATATATAATTTTATCTAGTTTGACATGACTGTGTGTGTCGGAGCCATATGTGCAATTAACGCCCGGGGGTGTGTGTGTGTGTGTGTGTGCGTGTGTGTGTGTGTGTGTGTGTCCATCTGTTCAGTCAGTATTTCACCTTCACATGATCTCACACGTGATGATATACTGTGAGTGTCCACGTCCGTCCACCTCGTGCTCACTCATTCTCGTGTGTTTTGTGTTTTTCTGGCTCAGTTCACGGAGGCGGGGCTGTTTGAGACGGTGTGGCAGGTGAAGTACTACAACTACAACAAGAGGGACCACTGCCAGTGGGGCAACAGCTTCAACAGCATCGAGTACGAGTGCAAACCCAACGACACGCGCACCCTCATGTGGGTCAACAAGGAGACGTTCGTCTGACGGAGGAAGGATTCGTCTGTTATGAACAGTTTAATGCAGCGCTGGATGTAGAGCTTTTGTATTTGGGTGAAGTTGTGCTCCTATTTACAGCGTGTTTGTTTTCTTCTCTACCTCTTCCTCTAAGGACTTAGCCATGAATATGAATTATGTTAAATAACGCATTTGGAATATTCAAAACGTTAAAAAATCATTCTTTTCTATTTCTAGTGGTAACCTTCAGTATTTTGAAAAATAGTATTTTTGCACAGTGAACCATCTGAAATGTTTTCATATGATTGTGTGTAGAAATGATCTGAGACATATTGAACTGAGCTATGCAAGAAACCAGAGCAACAAAATGACATTCTGACCTTTTGTTGTGAAAGTGTTTGTTTCTTTATAATGTTGTTAATAGTAAAATGGAAAATATTTTTGCGTGGCAAAATGTATTCATTCCTCTTTTTTATTCTAAACTGACGGCACACTATTAACTGCTTTATGTGTATTTCAGCAACACAAGTGCTGACAACTCAAGAAACCAGCGCTGTAAATGACTATTATAAAGGAAACTACATAGTGACTCATTTCACGTCCACACTCGCAGCTTATGGGCACTTTTAGACTTCTGACAATCACCATTTATTAGTATATTTACAATGCAAAAGAGGGAAACTTATGGGAATAAAAGCTGCTGGTGCATCACAAACACTGCAGAAATATGTGACATGGCGACAGCCGAAAAGTCCCAAAAAGCACACTGATATAGATCAATATGACGCTCCAACCTGCTGTTTGGTGTCTTGGACTGTTCTGCTGCAGATTAGAGCCTGCAGAAGGATGATAAAGTGGGATGACGTTTTAAATGAAGTCCATCTGCCTCTTGTGCGACTTTAAGTTCAGAGTGAACAGAATGAAAGTCCTATTGGAGCAAAACACCTGTGATGGTGGAATGTGTAGCTGTAGAAAAATAGTCACACGTGTGTATCGGTAAATTTGAAGTCACAGAGAAGAAACAGTTTTAGTAGTTGCATACTTTTTTTTCCTTCTCTTCCACAAACACAACAGCTACACCTGCTCAAATTCTTCACAGGCTGGTGCACAAATCATATTCTACAAATCCCAAAGTAAGAAACTCACACGCTCACTCTTTTATTTTTAACTAAAGTTCAGAGGTGCAAAAACACATTCATACACCTGTATCAAAAAAACGTGACGTCATATACAAAATACACGTTGTTTTTCCAGCACGAGCACGAGTGAATACCTGCAGGTGTTTTGTTCCAATAACACCTTCATAGTAAAGCGTGGACTTCCTGCAGTACAGCCACATCACCAGAGGAGGGAGCCAAAGCACAGACCTAGTCAGGAGGTAAATAAACACAACCTGTAGTTCCCGGATGTACAGCAGAGTGGCACCCCCCCCTCCCACCCCCTCCACCGACCGTCCCCTCCCAGCGGGTCTCCCTCCCTCCGCCACTGCAGAGAAAGAGAGCCTGGAGCTGGGTATAAAGCCAGGACGAGCCCTCGGAGAGAACCACATTTATACATATATACATACATATATATATATTTAGTTTTTTTGTATTTCTCGCCACAGCTCGGCGACCTACCAACTCTCCCCCTCCCTCCCCTCCTGTTGGACCTCTTTTCCGCTCTCATCGCCTCTGAGTCCTGGTATTTCGTCATCCGACCTGCAAAGATGGTAAGTAAGCTCTCTTCTGTTATTTCTCCCCGGTGTAGACGTGGTCGGTCACTGGGTCGCTTCATTTAGTGGTGAAGCGCTTTTTGCTTTAAGTTCGACCAAAAGTGGAGCTCCTCGCTTCTCTCACCCACTTCTGGGTGTAACACCTCCGGAGCTGACCGCCTAAAAGCCCAGATCTGTCTTCTCTTTATGAGCGCCCGAGGCCTGGGCAAACATGTACTTTTCCTCATTGAAATACACCGTTTTTAAATGTCTTTATTGTCTTATTGTTGCACGTTTTTACAAAACTGCAACTCAAGTTTGTGCGCTCGCTCTAAAAGTCTCATTAGTCTGGTTTGTGTGTCGCGTGACGCTTTGTTGACACTTGCAACATTGTTTCATTAAGTGGCTGCGAGGCTTCATTTGTATCCGCTCTACCGTTCTGAGGTACTAGTACTGTGCAGTATGTGAGGTACTAGTACTGTGCAGTATGTACTAGTACTGTGCAGTATGTGAGGTACTAGTACTGTGCTGTATGTGAGGTACTAGTACTGTGCAGTATGTGAGGTACTAGTACTGTGCAGTATGTACTAGTACTGTGCAGTATGTGAGGTACTAGTACTGTGCAGTATGTGAGGTACTAGTACTGTGCAGTATGTACTAGTACTGTGCAGTATGTGAGGTTACTAGTACTGTGCAGTATGTACTAGTACTGTGCAGTATGTGAGGTACTAGTACTGTGCAGTATGTGAGGTACTAGTACTGTGCAGTATGTACTAGTACTGTGCAGTATGTGAGGTACTAGTACTGTGCAGTATGTGAGGTACTAGTACTGTGCAGTATGTACTAGTACTGTGCAGTATGTGAGGTACTAGTACTGTGCTGTATGTGAGGTACTTGTACTGTGCAGTATGTGAGGTACTAGTAATGTACTGTATGTGAGGGTGTGTTGCCTAGGAACCGGTAGCTTATCACAGCGTAGTGACCAATGGGAGCGGACCTGGATGACTGGATGAGGAGGACCTGGATGAGGAGGACCTGGATGAGGAGGACCTGGATGAGGAGGACCTGAATGAGGAGGACCTGAATGAGGAGGACCTGGATGAGGAGGACCTGGATGACTGGATGAGGAGGACCTGGATGAGGAGGACCTGGATGAGGAGGACCTGAATGAGGAGGACCTGGATGAGGAGGACCTGAATGAGGAGGACCTGAATGAGGAGGACCTGAATGAGGAGGACCTGGATAAGGAGGACCTGGATGAGGAGGACCTGAATGAGGAGGACCTGGATGACTGGATGAGGAGGACCTGGATAAGGAGGACCTGGATGAGGAGGACCTGAATGAGGAGGACCTGGATGACTGGATGAGGAGGACCTGGATGAGGAGGACCTGGATGAGGAGGACCTGGATGAGGAGTACCTGGATAAGGAGGACCTGGATGAGGAGGACCTGGATAAGGAGTACCTGGATAAGGAGTACCTGGATGAGGAGTACCTGGATAAGGAGTACCTGGATGAGGAGGAACTGGATGAGGAGGGCATTGCGGTGGTTTCTCTGAACATCTTCCTCTTCTGTCCTCTCTTACCCACAATGCCTTTCTCTCCCATAGATCAAACACACCTCCCACTCGTCCGTTTGCTGATCACTGATTGACGTTCTGAGCGTTTGTCCGTTAGCAACAAGAAGAATCTCTTCTGCTGTCGTCTGGACTCAGAAACACGTTTTATTTTCTTTGCACCGCTGTGTTGGAGCTCCAGGAAGCTTTGTTTGTTTTGGTGTTTCTATAGATTTGGTTTGTTATTTTCTGGTGTATTCAAATGTCTGTAAATATTGACACGAGCCATCATTAAGTTGACAGAGTAGAGCTGGATAAATACATATACACAGGCTGATATGATCTCATTGTAGAAGCATTAATAACAAAACATGTCACCGTTATGTGTGAGCTCGTTTAGAAACACGGTTAGTTTTTCATCTGTAAAATGTTCTTTTTAGTTCATAATATCACGGCTATAATTCTGTATCACCAGCATGAATATGTCTTTATTTTATCTTTCTTAACTTCTTAAGCTATGGACCTGAATCCAGTATTGTTCAGGTTAAAGCTATAACTGCTCAAACAAACTGTCTGAATCTGAATGTGTGACATTAAGAAGCTGTACTGAGATATCTGGACACATTTAACGAGTGAGACCTCAGATATTGATTATTATCTGATGTAAAAAAACACAGATACTTTGGACTATTTCTACAATAAATATAATAACCAGACGCCTGTGAGGAGCTGAAACTTGCCACATGTTTGCCCTGCAGACGTCTCCGCTCTCTGCCAGAGGCTGGAAGCTGCTGTCGGGGACAGATAGTGTTCATGTCACAGTGTGTTATCCTCAGCTGGGGGGGGCAGGATGCTAAGGGGACCATATGCTGCCTAGCAATCAAGCACCACCCACATGAAGGATGGAGCCGGAGATAATGTGACAGAGATAGAGAGAAAGCCACCGTAGAAGTGGATGATCCACGCTGCTCTGACCACCGGCCCACTCCGTCCCACGCGTGAGAGACTCTAAAGTTGTCAAAAGGACATGAACGTGTAGTGAACTGTAGCCGCTGATGAAGAGATGAAGAGATGAAGAGGAGTTTAACAGGCTGATCGGTTAATTAAAACATATTAACCGATCATTTTAGTTATTCATCCAGTAAAGATTCTAAACATAAGTTAGGATTCTTCCTGTTGTTGTGTCCATGTGTCCCTGTCCTGGTGACACCACGATGGACTCCTGCCTCACCACGAAGTCAATGCATGAGAACATTCACTCATTGTTAGTGTCACCATGAGGCCTGAAACGCCTTCATGGTGAGCGCAAGAAGTCAGGGAGAGAAACGGCTGAGAGGATTATCTTCATTATTTTCATATTTACACTTGACTCCTAACTCTGACGCGGATCCTCGACACACTTTCACACATCAACGTTCTACAACGGGCACCATTAGAACACAGCTGCTCCCCAGACAATAAGCAGTTCTGATTCTGAACCCCACATGTTTCATTTACAATGACATGAAAACATTAGAGAAGCAGGAGACAGCAAAAGCTCTGTGTTCTACCTTTAACAATGACTCAGCACTACTCTACCTACTCTCGGAGGTTTCCTGTATTAATTACTGAGATCTATTGAGGATAAACCTGATGAGATTTGGATACCGTGTGACATCTTGTGTCTGAAGTCTGTAATGTTCTTACGTCACGTTAAAATGTGTTTGAGAGACTTTGTGTCACGTATGCAATCAGAAGACGGCAGCGTTGCCTCTCGACACCCTCGGTGTTAGTTCACAGATTTGGTTTAGTGGTGGAGGAGGACAAACATGCAGACCTGACTTGTTGGCATTACAGAGACAAACAGTGTGTCGTACATGTGAACACACACGCGGATGTTTGAGGCGGATACTGATGTTTGTCCACATGAAGGTACAGGACACGGATCAGTCCATGTTCCTCATGCACCACGGACGGGATTGAGGAATGATGCATTCCTCTGCTGTGTTCTTGCATTTTCCTCCATTGCACTTTTAGGATTTGTGCAAGTCATCGCTGCGCTCCAGCGCGTTCTAGGAAGCAATGGCTGCACTCAGAGCGCTCTGCAGGCTTTACCTTTCAGTGCCACATGTCAGGGAGCGGTTTCATGCCATTAAATGAGAACTGTCTGGTTTTACAGACTGTTTTTAGTTGTTTAAGGAGTCATAATTCAAGGATTCAGTTATGATTCATTGTCATTCTGTGCACAAGAAAATGCAGTTGTAGTCTATTTGTGCTGAACAAGGAAAACAGAACAACAGCAGCATTCCTGTATTCATGTCCTGCATTTTATTTAGAATTTGCATCGGAGGAATGCAAACACAGTGAATACTCTGATCAGACAATATGAAACATAAAGAAGATTAGACATTGAGGAAACATCGTCCGTACACGTTGACTGTCTGACTAAATAATGAGTTGGTTGTGACTTTGAAACAGTTTCTTTTTATGTCTGTGCAGTTATGAAAACATCATCTATTCCACAAAACAAGTATCCGGCCTTTCACAAATAAAGCTACAACTTTAATACGAACAGATTTCAGCTTTTTAAAAGATGAAAGGATCACTTACTGCTGACCGCGTATTAATTATCTGTCATTGTCTTATTGTAGAGCAGAATACGTTCTCATGTGCTGCCAAAGACGCCGTCCATGTCTGCTCTCCTCGGCCTTCAGTGGGACGGCTGGGTTTATAATTAGCCGCCGTTTGAGTCGCTGCTGCTGAACCGGCGGCGACGCCAAACTCTTCACTATGCAAAGTGTGTTTTGTGTGCTGAGGCCTAATTGATTGTGAATGAAGCATGCATTATTGATGAGCCAGCACGAGTCTCTCTGTTCCTCTCTGTGCATGCAAGATGCTTCTCTGTGTTTTCATAGTCATCACATCTGATATGCTCCGTCAGTTAGTATGTATAGAACAGTATGAGGGGGTTTGTCCAGGAGTTACACCGGAGACCTAACCCAGGCCTTAGTTAGTAAACCTATAATCCTCAACACTAAATCTGCTTTGCTGTAAGTCTCTTTACCTCCAGGGACTCCACAGAGAGGACACTCATTTACCCACCATGTTGTTTACCGTAGTTTCTCTGTAAGCGGTAATATATATTTATCATAAGAGTTCAGCGTTTCAGTACTGAAAACAAACCTTTTGAAATGATTTGAAACTGTTTTTCCACTTTTACTTCTACTTTCTCTTTTCCTCTCTTCAAAACACATTTGTTCTTTTGAGAAAAATACAACAATCAGTTTGTTCCTCTGTCATAGTTGTTAGTTATTGCGGTTGGTTTATTTTCGTCTTATTTGACTCAACGCATGATTAGTTTATTTTGCCAAAAAACTGAGGAATAGATTTGTCCTTCAGACCGCCCGCTGACTCGCTAACTACAGATTAAAACACGACCTGGTGATGTCCGGTCTCACAAAGCTTTGGGGACACCATAGAAATAGAATTAGAGTAGAACGGACATTGAACTTTCTTCTTGACTTTTACAAAATAAAATGTTGAGTTGGGACGTAAAGCTCTGGAGATGGATGGCTGGCTAGTTAGCTAGGTAGGCTAACGTTAGCTTGTCCTTCTCCAGTGCGGTGGAGGCACCTTTAGACCCAGCACTGCTGCTGACCAGCACATCTCTGTTCAATGTAGCATTAAAGCACGGCGGAAATTAGCAAGCTAGCTAACTAGCCAGCTTTACGCTATTGTGTCCACCAGAGTTCATTTAAACGTCACGTTTAAATGAACTCTGGGATGTTCTGCCGCCGTGCATTGGTGATGAGCTCAGATAAACGTGTAATTAGAAGTGAAATCAAACAGATTTTCCAAATGTGTCTGCTTATCAATGCAATTTCCAGATGTGTGACATATTTAATGACAGCTGAAGTTGAGACGCAGTTGACCGCCACCCAAGAAAAATGGAAGTCTTTGAGCATGAATGCAGCACTGATAATTCACGTGTTTTTAATTATTATAACTCTTTGTTCATTTGCAAGAAAGTCAGTAAGGACCCTAAAATCTATCTTGATTTATCTTGATTTTTATTACTTGTGAGCAATGCTGCTGTAATCCTGTAATTTCCCCACTGAGGGACTAATAAAGGATTATCTTATCTTATCTTATCTTATCTTAAAAGACAACAATGAGTCATTCTTCTTTCTTTAGTCCTGGCCTGAGGACCAAAATAAAAGTGTCTGATGTAGCATTGGTGCATTGAGAGCCTGTCCTTGAGCGAGAGGACACCAGTTCAAGGCGTTGGATCCAGAATCCCGGTGCCCTTTAGCGAGCGACTGTATCTCCACATCTCCTGCAACGCTGCTGTGTAGCGGAGCCAACAAAAGGACTTTTCCCTCCAGGGAACAAAGTGTCACTGTTACTCTTTGACAGCGAGACACCCAACCCCAGTAAAGCACACTGAGCTGCACTGGAATTCAATCCTGTTAAACTGGGGAGGGGCCAGGCAACTTGTTGTTCCACCAAGCAACACCACGTATATGTGTCAACATCCTGACAGGGTGTCAAATGTAAGTCGCTCTGCTGGCTAATCCCGTGTCACCTCTTTTCCCCTCGCTGCTCTTAAAATACCTCGACCTCCCTGAGGTGAGTCTGCTGGCATACGGCGGCACAGCGATAAGCCAGGAGATGACATAACTGCCACGAGCTTCTTATTTCACCGGTGTGTAGTAGAGTATCTGTGTCACTGTGATTCTCTGTCATAATGCGTTACCAATGTTCTGTGGGTTTTCTTTGCAGTTTTCTTTGGTATTGGCAAACCAGTCAAAAGTAAATTAACCTTTTTACTATGTACTGTTTGAAAATAAATATTATATATTTATCAAGTATCTCGTTATGGAGAAGAGGGAGCTGAGACAAAGCTCTCGATTACGAGTCCATCCACGCTCCGACCACCTGACTGTATATAAGACGTGGACGTATCATTTGTTTGTGGACTGACGTTTTGAAGCCTCGAGTTCTGCATTTTGGCCGTCGAGTCATTTTCTCATAGACTTCTATAGAACCAGAGGAGTCGCCCCCTGATGGCCATTAGAGAGAATGCAGGTTTAACACATGAAGCATTGGCTTCATTTTGAGAACTGGAGGTTGCCTCCAGAGACATCCAGAGTAGAGCCTCTGCTCCTTCACGTCTGAAGGGTCCAACTGAGGTGGTTCAAAGTCAGACCAGGATCCTCCTGGACGCCTCCCTTTAGAGGTTTTCCAGGTATGTCGGACTGGTAAGAGGCCCCCGAGGTTGAACATGCTGGAGAGATTATATATCTGGTCTGGCCTGGGATCACCTCGGGGTTCGGACGGATAATAGATTGTAAAATGAGAATCCTTTCATGTTGCAGCATAACTTCAACTCTACTTGCTGCCTGAATCCGTCTCATTGAATCCACATAATCAAAACATTTGAGGGTTTGCTGTAGTTTGTTTAGATTACATTGTGAGCAGAGCGGTTATTTTCAAAGTTCAGATGTTTTTGGAATACACAGCTCTGAGCATTCCTTGGATGCAACGTTTGCGGTCGTGGATGGACTGTCCCTGACTTCTATGTTTCAGAAACGTCTGCTGGTAGCAACATTAAAGACAGCCTTGTTTCCACTCATTTAAGATACACAATTTTCACATTAACGTTGAACCAAAAGGGGTTAAAACCCAGCTTTGTTGACCAGTAGCTGGTGTCCTGGCCGCTGGATCCAGTCCATCTCTGGTCTGCATGTCCACTTTCTGTGTTCCTCGATGGAGCTGCAGGACACTTCCAGATGATTGCTTGCCGGCCCGGAGCTTCTCTCTCTCCGTCTCTCTCTCTTAGCTGTAGGATCAGACTCAGAGGACACTGCACTGTATGATGGGATGTGAGTGCTGAACATGAGCCAAACACACCCACACACACACACACACACACACACACACCGCCGTGCAGTTCCTTTGGATAACATGGTTCATTTAAAGAGCCTTTGCGTAATGCTGGAGGATTCGATGGCGTGCGTTGCTTGTTGCATGGTTTGAAAGACGCTGCACAGTAGATGGGAAACTTCCTCAAGGGGTTTGAGTGAAACATCACTCTGAAAATGTTCCAGAATTTGAAGTGGCTGGTTTGAAGCATGCAGGTGAACCCAAAAAAAGCAGAAGACAGGAGCAGAAGAATGATCTCTATTTGCATAATAGGAATAGAAAGTAGACAGACTTGGCGGGTCACGAGAAGCAAAGGAAGCCGCTTCAACTGAAGACGACAAACGAAGTGACAAAGAACAGACGGATATCAATACCCAGGGTGCTAATCAGCAGACGAAGCTGGAGTTAAGAGGGAAACACTGTGGTCTGGTGACAGCGAGGAGACCGGCAACACAAAGGCTGAGCTGAGGAGGCTCGATACGAAACACAGCTACAAAGGAAGACTGTTGAAGAAGACTTGAAACTAGAGATTGAGACCATAAACTCATGTTTACAATGTTTACTGAGGTAATAAATCAAGAGAGAAGTAGAGTCATTTTCTCATAGACTTCTATACAACCAGAGGAGTCGCCCCCTGGTGGACATTAGAGAGAATGCAGGTTTTAAGACACTTCACCGCTCGGCAGAACCGGAGGTTGCCGCCTGGTTTAGACCCTTTTCTACAGAACCTTTCCTTGTTTGTCAAATGAACAATGATGGACGCCACACTCACCTGACTAGGGTGAGTGTGGAGTGTTCAGGTTTTCAGGAATAATGCAGGATATAAAGAGCATTCAGAGATAATGTTTGTAGAGAAGGCTGCTGTAATTAAAAGAAGGTTCCATCCTGACAAACAACAGAACTGACAACAAGTCGTCTGTTCTCTGGTGTGGAACACGTGAGGATGTTATCAGTGTGGTCTGAGAGTTTCAGAGGTCGCGTGTGAAGAAAAATCTTTCCTACTTTAAAGAGAAACATCTTCATCGTCTAGAAACTGTGGATGAGAATTCCTCAGATTCTCTGTGACACAGAGACAACAGTGCATCTCAAGTCAGGACAGATTCATCATGACAATAACTACTCCTACTTACAACTGTTTCTGTTTTGGAGAACAAACTTTTGGATTTTGGCTTTGCATATTAATATTTTGCATATTTGCAAATTATACTTTTAACCATTGCAGATATGACATTCTATGATCAACAAGACTGATTATTTTAGTCCTCGACCAAAGAAAGCTTTAATAAAGCCTTAATAGCGTAATATCGGGGGTCTCTAAAATCATAATAAATAATTTGTGATGCAATTTCCAAAATGTCTTTTTAAAGCTTAACTAATGAATCGGGGTAGACAGGACCCCCCCCCCCCCCCGATCACCACCTTGTATTTCACACACTGGAATTGCTCATACGTCATTTAGCATGAAAAAATCTTAATAAAATGACTAAAGTACTCAAGAAGTCTTAAAATAAGACCAAAAGCACTAATTAGTTGATTCGTTGTCCCCTAACCCTAAAGCAGGGAGGCTATGTGTGCGGTGTGGTTGGTTTATTCGTCTGTTTGTCAGCAGGATTGTGGACCACTGACCGGATTTGAATGAAACTTGGTGGGAGATTGTAGCTTGAGTTACTTGAGTGCCCTTTGAGGTCGTTCTTGTACTTTCACGACGTCTCAAGTTAGAAAATGGAACTGACACCTCTGTTTCTCTTTCTCTCTTTAGGGAAATGAAGCCAGCTTCCCCCTGGAGATGTGCACACATTGTAAGTATTGTCTGTGCTTACCCAAGAATGACCTCTTCTACTTGTTTTATACATTTTGCTGCGTGGAACGGTGCCTCTGTTGACGTGTGAGCGTTTGTTAAATGTCATCTTGGAATCAAACTCTTGTTGGTCCTGTTCACAGAATGTCTCGATCTTTGAGCTCCTGAGAACTGAGGATATGATTCATATTTCTTCTCTGTCCTCACCTTCACACACACACACAACCTTCCGGCGAGGACCTGAAACCATGGCATGTCTGTCTTCAGCCGCCCAAAAATAAACGGCGGGCAGCTCTGGTGGAGTTCCTTGTTGCTAGGGGTTTCCCTGAGGGCGGGAGCCACAGGGTGGGGGGGTTTCTGATTACGGCTCGGCTATAAATAAACACCACGAGAGCACGCTGCCTGTCCTTCAGGTCGGTCCACACTGGCGAGCTGTACATTATCAGAGTATTCAGACTAATGCACCGAGTGCTGGAGCTGTGGTCTGTAGAGCTCACTGTGGCTGTAAGGCCTCCTCTCAACCTGCAGCCTGAATGAGATACGACTGAGGGGAGAATGTGTGTGTGTGCTTCTTTTTCAAGTCCCGTAATAATCACCTGATTCCTCCAGATTCTCAGGTAAACCAGAGTCAGTTCTACAAAACCTGATGAAAACAGTAGGAAGACCAAGTCGCCTTCCGCTGTTTTTCATTTTAACACTCAAATATTTGTATAGCTGCATTGTTCATATCACGAAGAAAACATCGGTCACAAATGCGCTAGCTTGTGCAGTTTGGAGTGCCGTAAGCATCGCAACAGAACGGGAGTAGCAGGATGGTGAGAGCGGCGGCCATTTTTAATGTGTACAGGTTGCTGTAGTTTGCGTTGTAGCAGGCTAGCTTCCATATAAACTAAATCGACTTAACGACAGGTCGCTGACTCACTGAGGGGAGGTCGACTAAAACGAGCAGTGGAGTAGTAACGTTACGCAGCGTAGAGATCCAGAGTAAATGAGTAAATACAAAGTAAAACTAGCAAGCTAACTAGCTGGCTAACTAGCGCACAACTGGCTAGTTAGCTATCTTGCTAACTCCACCATGCTTTAATGCTACACTGGTTTTAGAAAATGAGCGGGCCGGCTGGCTTGTGTTGAAGTTACAAAAGCATGAAGTGCTCTTTAGATATGTTTACTTAGCTATCTTGTATATATTTTAGAAGAAACCTAAGCAGTCCTCCTCATCGCGAGTAAACTGCTTTACGAGTTCCTCTTTTGTGTATCTGGTGTCCGTCTGCAGCTCACTGCCGTCGGCCGTATGTTTCCGAGCTGACGCTGCCCCCTCAACACAACCCCATCATGCTGATATTCAGTGTCATGTGTCGCCCTGCTGCAGTTACGGAGCTGTAATTATCAGTAACATGTGGGCTTTGTGTGTCACTTCCTCCCCGCTTGACTCAGTTCAGGTTCTCCGTGTTGATGCAGTCACACGTCTCCATTAACGTGCAAAGGGTGAAACGCTTTAGAGGACCGATTCATCAACGACGTTTTGGGGAACTTTTGTGTTTTTTATAATTGAACACGAATGGGGAGGAAAAGCCACGTTGCACTGAGCAGATTATGTGTTCACACAGCTGTGCTGCTGTTTCCTGGTTAGCTTCAGAAGGAAAACACTGGTATTGATAATACCAGTGTTACTATAATGCTTGATGATAGGACGGATTCATGTAGGCTAAGGATTGAGATTCTGAATTTATTCATTATTTCTGAAGACAAAGCGGTATTGAGTGAGGAAGACCGGCAGAAAATCCAACACGAGCACAGACGTAGACGTAGACGCCAGCGAACCAAACCAGACGACCTGACACTAAATACACACGACGCTCATCAACCAATGAAATCACAGGTTTGGTAGAAAACAGGCGAAGACAGAGTCAATTTCAAAATAAAACAGAAAAACAATGCAACGTCATGACATCTTACGAACAAAATGTATTTAATTACACAAGTATTGATTTCATTTGTTTTTTCTATACATTTTTGAAACTGTAATCGATATTGAACCAAATTATGACCTCAAGAATCGAATGAATCTTGAGACACACACCTGATGACATATTACACTTTCATTTCCAGCTGGTAATATTCCGCCTCAGAATTAAAGTCCAGTATTTGACACAAACACACACACACACACACACAGACACACACGCATGCACACAGACACACACACACTCATACAATCATAAAGACACAGGTGGACCTCCACTGCAGTATGTATTTATGTTAATCGTGTGACAGGCGTAGTGTGAACTCAAAATCTGGTGACATCTACATATGCATGTGTTTTCATGCCTACACCTTCTATCATGTGTGTGTGTGTGTGTGTGTGTGTGTGTGCTACTTTGGGGGGGCTAACGGGTTCCAGTTGCCTAGTAACACAATTGAGGGTGCATACAGCGCTTATGAAAGTGTGTGTGTGTCTGTGAGTGTGTGTCTGTGAGTGTGTGTGTGTGTGTGTCTGTGAGTGTGTGTGTGTGTGTGTGTGTGTCTGTGAGTGTGTGTCTGTGAGTGTGTGTGTGTGTGTGTGTGTGTGTCTGTGAGTGTGTGTCTGTGTGTGTGTGTGTCTGTGAGTGTGTGTGCGTGTGTGTGTGTGTGTGTGTCTGTGAGTGTGTGTCTGTGTGTGTGTGTGTCTGTGAGTGCGTGTGTGTGTCTGTGTGTGTGTGTGTGTGTGTGAGAGTGTGTGTCTGTGAGTGTGTGTGTGCGTGTGTGCGTGCGTGCGTGTGTGTGTGTGTGTGTGCGTGTGTGTGTGTGTGTGCGTGTGTCTGTGAGTGCGTGTGTCTGTGAGTGTGTGAGTGTGTGTGTGTGTGTGCGTGTGTGCGTGTGTGTCTGTGAGTGTGTGTCTGTGAGTGTGTGTGTGTGTGCGTGTGTGTGTCTGTGAGTGTGTGTGTGTGTGTGTGTGTGTGTGCGTGTGTGTATGTGCGTGTGTGTGTGTGTGTCTGTGTGTGTGTGTGTACGTGAGTGTGTGTGTGTGTGTGTGCGTGCGTGTGTGTGCGTGCGTGTGTGTGTGTGTGTGTGTGTGTCTGTGTGTGTGTGTGTGTGTGCGTGTGTGTGTGTCTGTGAGTGTGTGTGTTGTCTGTGTTCAGTACGTGAGATTATCATAATCATCTCACAGTTACACTGGGTCTCCCTCAGACCGGCTCATTAGCATAAAGCCGTGTGAGGAGCCTCTGAGACTGCAGCCCTCAGAAAAACAAACAATTATTGTTTTTATTGTTCTGAAACAAATAGATTTAATGAAAAGCTCATAGTTCTATATTATTATACCAAAACAACATTATTTTATCTTTCTGTGAAGTGTAAAAATTGTTTTTGCACTCACAGGTACATAAAAACATTTTAATATGTGTTTCATAACAAAACATGTTTCTTATTTTGATGATTATCAGGATAATAACATTAATTGCAATTTGTCTTGGTGAGGATTATCCTGAGATGAACAAGGAAGACCTTTAGAATACTGACTATATTTCATGGGATCTCTTCTGCAGCAGTGTTTTCCGCTCCGTCTGTAATTATACGTACAGGTGTCGCTGGGATTCAACAATAAGAACATCTCGTACCTTTCCTCTCTGGCTCTCATATTTCTGCCCACAGCTGTCACACTTTGTTCCAGTTTATCTTAGAAATGTGATTCTGTTGTTCCTCCTGTCAACAAACCAAGAATGGCTAGCAGCGTATGATCTGTTGTTTCCTTTTGAGATGTTGCTGCAGTACAGAGTTAATGAGATGATGAAGGTTCAATCACTGAGTCTCATTCGTTTATTTTTGATGCGATGCAGGAGAAGAGTTTTAAACACAGAGCTACATGTTGGATAACTGATGCTCGCTTTATTCATCAACCGGCTGCAGTGACGTGTTGACGACAACATGGCGACGGCCGTAATCCAAGATGGCGACGGCTAAATCGCCGAACTCGAGGCTTCAAAGCAATGTTACTATGACTACGTCCACTTCTTACACAGTCTGTGTTCCTAACTTATTAAAAGACAGCGACCGACCCGCTCCACGAGTTTACTGAGTATTGGACGTGTGATATCTGTGTTTGCTGGAAGAAAAGGTGCCAAGTCCAAAAACCTGAAGTTCAGGCGTTTTAGTTTTAATGTTTCTATAGCAACTCTTTGATATCTCTGACATCAGCTTCACTGAGAGAACAGAAGAGTCCAGAGAGGAGCGTTACATCATCACTGCTTCATCAGCCAAGGACCATAAAGTAGAGCAACGGTTTCACTCAACTCAGAGTAATAATGATGAGATCTGATGAGATCAGATGAGATCTGATGAGATCAGATGAGATCTGATGTGATCTGGTGAGATCTGCTGAGATGAGATCTGATGAGATCTGATGAGATCAGATGAAGAGTCGTAACCAACACGAGTCCTGACTTCTACTTTCTGCTCATTAACGTCTTTGTCTTGTTTGAAGGATGAACACACTTCTTCTAAAATATATCTGCTCATGTTTAACTCTTTTTGTTCAGCTATATTTCATATTTATATTTAGTATAAAGATGTATTGTGTGTAGTGCTCAATAGTAGTATTTTTAAAACAAAATATTTAAGATGCATTGTCTAAAAACCTCACTGAAATGCTTCTTAGTTGATTGTGTTTTATATTAAGTGATATTTTGACTAGTAGTTACATTTAATAATTCATATCATGTGTATTGTTTCTTTTTCAACATTGTGCAATATCACTTTAAATATATTAAATGCAATGTAACTATTTTTAATCATATTTAAATATACTGTGCACAATATTACTGTTCTATTTTAGCTAATAGTCGGTACTGGTTTTTAGTATTACTTCTTATTCACTTCATATTTATTACTCTGTTGTTTATATATATTTATATTCGACTGGATTCATGACGGATTTGAATGATGACAAAAATACAAAAACAAATCCAACACGTGAAGAGAAAGAGAGAAGCTCCAAAAAACAAAACCTCTGACACGATGTGAACTTTTCCTCTTTATTATATTAATAAAGACTTTTATTCTGATTGTTACCATCACAGGTGAACCTTTCATGTGTATCTGTCCTCACGGAGCTCAGTGAGCCTGAGCGTTACGCATTAACATCAACAGATAGCTCGTCTCATGTAGGACTTCAGATTAAAGCGGTTGGCCGGTGGGATCACGTGACCGTGAGTGAACGAGCTTAGATAGTAATTAACAACTGACTTTGTTGTTGTGGATTAAATCCTCGGCGCTGTTCGCTGCAGCGTTCCAGAGCTTTTTATGTGTCTGATGGCAGCGGAACAGACGACACAGACTTATAGAAGAGCCGACAACAAAGGCTGTGAGTTTGTTAGATGATGTATAACTGTACGTGTTTACAGTTGATGTTCACAATCGATTATTCTCCTCTTGAGCAGACTGTGGCTCTGCAGCCTGGACAGGAAGTGTGTCCTTCACCTGGCTGCAGGTGTTTGCTGCGATATTTATAATTCAGATTAATATCCGCTGGCTGAGTGCATTAACGTTGCTCATTTGTTTGTGTCAGTCATGGCCTCGTGCATCATGACTCCTGCTCACTTTATGAGTTCAGATGATGTACGGAGGAAATCAGATGAATGTCTCTAAAAAAAAGAAAAAAGTCTCATCCGGACCACCTCCTCCTCTTCTTCCTTCTCCTGTTCCTCTCCTCCTCTCCTCTCCTCCTCTCCTCTCCTCCTCTCCTCTCCTCTCCTCTCCTCTCCTCTCCTCTCCTCTCCTCCTCCTCCTCCTCCTCCTTCATCTCCCCCTCCAGTCGATGCCGATGAGATTAAGAGGCTGGGGAAGAGGTTTAAGAAGCTGGACCTGGATAACTCCGGCTCTCTCAGCGTGGAGGAGTTCATGTCGCTGCCGGAGCTCCAGCAGAACCCTCTGGTCCAGAGAGTCATCGACATCTTCGACACGGACGGGAACGGAGAGGTGGACTTCAAAGGTGAGCGAGGAGCTGATGTGTTTAACAGCGTTGTGCTCTCTGATGGTCTGTGACACCACGACACTGCTTATATGTGTGTTGGTTCAAGAGGATTTGGGTTTTCGAGTGCCACTTCTACCGTTTTTATGTTGCTGCTGGTTACTCTGACTAGAATACGGCCTCAGTAAGTCTTTTTGTTTGACATGCAGAAGATTAGCAGCAGAAGCCAGAGCTCTGACTGTCGTTCTCTCGTTCTCTCGTCTCCCAGAGTTCATCGAGGGAGTCTCACAGTTCAGCGTCAAAGGGGACAAAGAGCAGAAGCTCCGCTGTAAGTATTCCTTCAATCTGCTGCTTCCAGGTCTCTGATCCCCAAACATCTGTTTATCCTGCTGCTTTGGGACCTGAACCCAGTGAGGCTTTGTCTCCTGCCCCCCCCCCCCCCCCTGTTCTGTTTGTCTCACCTGGACCTGCTTCCTCTGGGGGAAACAGAGTGATGAGCTGGGTACAAATGTACTTCTGAGAGCTTGTGAAGTAAAAAGACAACATCTTATTGTTATTTTTCTACCCGTGTTCAGTGCAGTTTGTCTCTAGAACGAAACTTAAAGATAGAAAACAAACCCAAAACAAGAGGGAGGCAAAAGTAGAGTCAAGCACCAGGTAACCAAGACCACAGGAGGGAAGGTGATGACAAGAGACGAGGAAGTACTGAGACGAACTGAACAAGTTTCTTTCGGCTCTGGTTTCAGTTAACTTCTTAAACACGTATTACTTCATTTTTACTCTTACGTGGTGTCACTTACATTCTTATTTTACTGAATGTATCTTGGTTCTACAGCTACTTGGTATTTATTACGCTATTGTTTCTATATAATTATATAGTTTTTCTTATCTGTCTGTTGTAACCTTTGATCAAACTCTGGCACTAGACTTTCCTTCCGTATTACGGTACTAAACTTCTGTCTTATCTTACTAAGATAAGATTTACATTTTTTCAATGTTCAGAGCCGCTGATGTCACAGTGTTTGTTCAGGGACCCTCGTTCATATGGAAACTTTCACATTTTAAAGTTTATTTAAGCTTTTCATTTCTTGAGGATGAACAAACGTCTATCTTTTCTTAAACGTTGCTGTCAGTCTGGCCCTTTAAGAGATTCATTTATCAAAGACAACATCTGGTGCTCTGCAGATGTTTTGATGTGTGACTGACGTTCTCCCCCCCCCTCATGAATCCTCCTCACCTTCACTCAACAGTCGCCTTCCGGATCTACGACATGGACAAGGACGGCTACATCTCCAACGGAGAGCTCTTCCAGGTGCTGAAGATGATGGTGGGCAGCAACCTGAAGGACACGCAGCTCCAGCAGATCGTAGACAAGACCATCATCAACGCGGACCGGGACGGAGACGGACGGATATCCTTTGAGGAGTTCTGTGCAGTGAGTCCACGCATCTATTCCAGCAGGACAACAACAGAAGTCATCAAAGAGGCTCCGCTGAGTCACACGGTTTACTTGTTGTCTGGTGTGAAGAACGGAGGCTGGATGACGGAGTAACGTTGGATGAAGAAGTCCAATTAAAGATGCTGTTGAGTTGCATTATGGGAAATGTAGGATCCAGTTTGTTTCTAGCGACTTGTTAATAACGTCTCACGAGTCCTCCAACTTTATGAAAGTGTAAAATAGAAAAAAACAGAAAAGAATTTTTCATGATGTGTCCCCTTAAAAACACTATTTTATGTTTCATTTGCTTTTATCAGAAGTCTTTTTCATAGCAGACAGTCTGACTTGTCACAGGAGGAAAAGCTTAATAAATATCGTTCCCATCAGCTGTTATCAGTAAAACGTTAACATACTTTCACATGATGAATGATTAATAAATGCATTTTTGTCTTTTTCCTCTTCCAGGTGGTCGGAGGTCTCGATATACACAAAAAGATGGTGGTGGACGTGTGAGCGCTCCCTCCCTCATATTTCAACTTTTCTTTTGTTAATTGTTATTTTTGATATTTATTTTTTTGTTTGTTCTTGTTTTTTATAAATAATAAAAAATACAAGTATATCTATGGTTTGTCTGCTGAGGAGAAGTGTACAGCTTATGAACACTTAAGTAGACAGAAGGGTATGAAGTGCCAACCGGAACATATCCAGAAACCAGGCCAAGTTATTACCCATCATGCACCACCTCCAGTCATAACTCTGTCATTTTTTAACTTACATACGAGCTCTTTTGGATTCAGACTCTTAAGCAATTCATTTCTCCAACACTTGATAGTTTCATTCATGCTGAAGAATGTTTAATGAAATCATTAGCTAGATATAAATTAATGCCAAGAAAATGTCTTTTCAAATATGAATTTGTGCTGCAAACAGATAACTGGGTTTACTGTTTGTTTACCAGCGTGCGTCCACGAGACAATCTCCGAAGCAACGACAGGTTCACACCGACAGGTGAACTGCAGGAACCGGTAGATTCTGGAGCGACTCGGTTCAGAGAACAGAGGAGCGCTGAGGTTACAACACCAGTGTGCGTACATAGAGACGGATCTGCAGCGTTTATTAAATCAAAATGTGTTTATTAGATAATCAATGTGTGCTCAGCTTTAACCGCCAGAGGAGAAAAGCTTTTACCTGAAACACTTTCCGGTACAGCGAGGTACGGAACACATTTAGAGCCACGTGTGAAAGCGTGTTCACATGTGCCGTTAATCCTCCTCCGTAGGAGACTTCTTTATTTTCAAAACTTCATTTTCTCCCCTCACACTCGATTACACAAACCAGGAGAAAAACTAACTTTACCAAATGATTCATCCCTGAAAACAAAAGAAAAGATAAAAATGCTTCCAGCTATAAACGGCATCGGGAAAGCTTTTATTTTGAAGGGCGACTGCATGGCTCGGGCCTCCCTCTGCTTGCATGACATGAAAAAGTTGTGCATGTGGATCCATTTATTAAAATAAATAATCCTCTTGTTTACACATGGAAGGTGATGTTAATATATTTAACGGTATACAACACAGATGTTGCCAAACTCTGGTACATGTTCACTTATTATGAGAGGAAATCCAAAATGAACTGAACTACGTGTAACTTTTGTATTTGTAAACGGGGTCAGCGAGAGACTCATCTTCCAGTTCAGATCTGATCCGTCTCGAACTGCACGCAGCTTAACGACGTTCTGATGTTTGTATAGAAGTATTTGTTTCTCTGCATAGTTCAGGTCACGCTGTAGTTTAAGTGATATTTTAATGTGTCTCCTCGGAGGGATCTCAGTTTATTTTCTGCATGCTGCATCTTACGCTGTGGGACTGTTCGAAACTTGATACTGTAAGAAAAATAAACAATTTAAATAAACTTTGAAATGTTGAAAGTAATCAATTCAGGATGTTATTGAGCAGAATCTTTAATTATCACCAAACGGTCCAAAACACAAAATGACACTCGAGCTCTTGGTGCGGATTGAAATGATTTATTTACATTTGTCGCATAACTTGTCGCATAACAGAGGAAGCTGAGGTGTCAGTCAACCAATGAGGGGCGGGATCAACGCACACAGCAGCCAATCAGAGTTCAGAATCTCTCGGCCGACCGGCTGGCCACCACCCTGATGTTACCGTAGACCTTTGAAGGTGGACTTCCTGTTTGGGGCAAAAAGGGTTAAAAAGGTGACTGCATGTGGATCCAGAGAATTCACCAAACATCTTGTTGAACTTGTATTACTCAAATATAAAACCAAATATGTTTCTCACCTAATATTAAGTTGCATATCGCTGTCCGGGCCATCTTGATATTCTGGAAAGATCCCAATATGTGAACTTTTCTGTGGAGAGACGGATGAAATGTGTCAGTTCGTAATGAGACACGTCTCTTTGGTTTGCACATCACAACATTCCTCTTAAAAAGGCAGTAAATAATATCAGTGGTGTGTTTCTGCAACAGGAAGTTACGTTTTATAAAGTATCAAAGTGAAAACGGCTGAAAATGACGTTCTCAGACAACAAAACTTCATTCTGAATGAGGGCGGTTTGTCGTTTTTTTTCTACGTATAAATAAGTTTTAAAGGAGTCCGTGGAAGTCCTCGTATGGCGTTCGGTCAGATAAACATAAACAGTGTAAAAGTAAAAGACTTAACTTTAAAATAGAAAATGTGAAAATCTACATTGAAATATGATAAACAAGAGGATGTAAGTGAAAGTGTCGTGTGTGTATTTAAAGAGAAGAGTGTAGAACTATAACTGTACATAAAGTACTTTGTTGCCTGTTTTGTGTAAATTGACGTTATCGTGTTAAATAAAACGGTTTCAAACTGCGACTGTAATCCAGGAGATAATACGTTTCCTCCAAACGTCACCGAGAGTGAAGTTTAGTTGTGTGTGGATTCAGTAGGAGACGAGGTTTAGGATCAGAAAGCGTTGGAGAGACGAACGCTTTGTTGTCATCGGTAACTACGTCCAATGATCTCACGATGAACATAAACGTTTTTACGACATCTTTAGAACCAGGGCAGCGCTGGCTGGCGGACGGGTGAGCAGACGGGTAGGTCACCCAAATGCCAAATTTGGCCAAAATAAAATGATTGGACGTGATTATTACAGTCCTGCGACGACCGACTTTCTCTTTAGTCCGAGCGTTTAGTTAAACAGTGAAATAATAAACTCACGTCTCTGCGAGCACGATGCGAGTCTTGGTGACGTTCTCGATGGTGAACTTGGTCTTTCCTCCCTTCCCCGCTATCCTGCCGATGGCTCTGGATAAGTGGTCTCCCTTCAGAGGTTTCACTGCCGAGAGACGACGTCAGAAAACAATTAAACACAAACAAACGCAAACGCAGAGATTAGACGTCGAGTTTCAGAGCAAACGTGTTTCACGTCGTCGTCTTCTTACCGTCTGTGATGTCGAAGCTTTCTAGGAAAAGCTCGTCTAGTCTGATGAGAGCGAGCGCGTCCTGAGGAGAGGAAGAGTGAGCGTTACGTCACAATTAAATAAATCACAAATACCACAATCAAACAGGGGTCAAAGGTCATTCTCCAAAACATCACATGATCCGACAGCAACACCTCAACCTCCTGTCCTCTGGTGGTGAGATTAAATAATAAGATTAAGATTGTTATTTTCTTGTGCTGTCCGACGGTCCTAGTTTGTGTATCTGTGTTGGTGTCGCTGTGTTTGGACGATTAAAACTTTAAAGCCATAAAATGAAAACATTGGTTTACTTACTTCGACCTGGAATCCCAGAACAAACGCTTTGACAAAATCTGATGCTTTAGTGAGCGACCCGATGTCCTGCGTCTCTTTACAGGTCTGGAAGAATAAAAACAAACGCGTCACAATCAGCTGTGGGATTATTGTGAAGAGGCTCAAAGTCAACGTGATGAGAACTCACTTTGATTTCCACGTTCCTGGTTTTGAGGTTGAACCGAACTTGGAGCTGCAGGTGCTCTACGATGGGCGTGAAAATCTTCAGCCAGTTGTCCTTCAGCGGCGTGTACCTGTGAGCCGGGACGGAGATCTTACGCATCTCATCCGGGCCCTGAAACACACAGAACCAAACACAGAACCACCGTCACCAAACGGAGACAATACAGGAAGTAAACGCTGTTCTGTGGCACTACATGAGGTTCTACTTGCATCACATTTAGGTGGTGAAAGTCACAAAATCGAAAAAATAAAAAACAATTAAAAGTTAAAGTCTTGCAGCCACGTTCCCTAAAGAACGTAAAGAAGTATTAGCAGCACGGTATAATATTGTCAGTGACTTATTGTCCGTGTCAGCATTATAATTACTGATGCATTCATTTGAATGTTAATTTTAAAGCGGTGGGCGGTCTCACTAATCCGTTCACTGATGGGTAGAGATCTGCTCTTAATAACGTATTCTGCTAAAGTGTCTAGTGACCGCAGATATTATGTAAGAGTGTTGTTGAGTATTGTGTAGGGAAGTAAAAATAAAGTCTTAATAATAATAAGAAGAAGAAAACAGTTATTTGTGTTTTGGTTCCCCGTGGTGGAATGTGACTCAGCACGTCTACTTAAGTACTTTAGTATTTACATTTAATGTAACTTCATACTGCTCCTCTACTACATCTCAGAGGTAAACATTGTGTTTTAACTGCACTACATTTGAAGTGTTTCCTTTGAGTGTTCAGAAAAACCCTCAGACTTCTTAAACTGAGTAAACTATTAAAAAGCATCTGAGATCAGCTGAGCTGTAAATATGTGTTACATCACCGTCAGCTGAAATGATCTAAATAAATATTCTGCCACTCCCCAAAATGAGTCTTTTTAGACTGCCTGCACTTATGAATTCAGATTAGATTTATTGTATGTATTGTACTTTTTGATTGTATACATTTTACTACCTAACAATATATAAAAAGGAGTTGAAATACAATGAGCAAAACAGTAAACATCTAACATTACAGCAACAAAATGCACCAAACGCATTAATGTAGCAGTAATATCAATACACAAACATCATTTATAACATTAATAAGCAACATTTTACTGCACAAGTAGTACTTTTACTACAAATACTTGTGTATGTTGTTGATACTACTTAAGATACTTTGACTTACGAGTTATAATACAGTACTTCTACTTGTAACAGTATGTACTTTTACTCAAGTAAAGGATGTGAATACTAGCAGTACTAGTACCACTTGTACAACATGCAGCAGTCACATGACGACACTACACATTTAAACTAACTATAAATAGTTACTAGCTGATTTGTGACGGAGACAAATTACACTAAATAAACACGTAATGGTATTTATATTGAGACAACATACAGACCACATGTATACAGTACTATACATAGTATATATATATACAGTATCATGTATAGTATTTACCTTTAATTTGTCGCTGGATATTGGTGGAAACTGTGGTCGTTTGCTTGCCACGTGCTCCACCGTGTCCATGTCGTGTTCACGTTTCCGTTTCTGAGTCTTTTTAGACTTAACGGTCGTGAAAGACCCCGAGTCCTCTGGACTCTCCGTGGTTGCGTTTTTATCAGTGTCCATATCGCCTGAAACCAGTTTTAAAAATTAAGATTTAAACAGTCAAAAAGTGATGCCGGGTGGGTAGCTACACAGGCATGAGGGTGTCCTGGTGCGAAGGGAAGGACCCAAACTGCCACTCCGTAGACGCCTGTAGTGAGAAAATTATTAAGAATCGTGTCTTAATTGATAGATATGTCTCATTTGATTATTATAATTGAGTTTGGGGTATTTAAATATCCAGATACATTATATTTGTGTCTCAATACGTGGAACATTTACTAAATGTAAATGTATTGTCAGGCATCTCTTTGGGCACCTTCACGTTCAGCTCAGCTGGAGGACGACGATCCCATTTGTTTTGGCAGCGAGCGGAGTGGACGGGATCTTCAAGAAACTTTCACTAGAAAAGGACCTAAACTGCCACTTCGTAGACGCCTGTAGAGACAAAGTAATTAAGAATCGTGTCGTAATTAATACATATGTCTCAGTTGGTTACTATAACTAATTTTGGGGTAATAAAATATCGAGACATATTATATTTGTGTTTCAATTTGTAGAATTTCTCAAGAAGTTTCTACATTTGGTCAGGCATATCTTTGGGCAGCCTTGCGTTCAGTTCAGCTGGAGCAGGACCGGTCCCATTTGTTGTGGCAGCGAGCTGAAGTGGACGGGATCTTCTAGAAACTTTGACAATAACAACTTTACATATTATTATTATTATTATTAGTATCAAGATGTCGTCGCCACTAGCGAAGCCTCAGATCATCGCGCACATCCAGAAGGGTCTGAACTACACGGTGTTCGACAGTAAATGGATCCCGTGCAGCTCGAGGTTCGTGTGTTTGGGGAACTTTCCGAGAGGAACCGGAGTGATGCAGATATACGAGGTTCAGCACGGAGAGGCTCAGCTCATCAAGGAGGTAGAGCTGATCACTGCACTCTGGTTTATCATCTTCTTCTCCTCAGAAGTACATCATGTAAACGGCTTAATCTCTGCGTTAGCTAACGGTTAATGTCTCCATAGCAACATGCAAGAAATGCTAGTGACCTCTGACATCACTCGTCAAAAGTTAATATACAAATATAAATGTATAAATAAACACACATATAATAGCATAGTGGATAGTGCAAACAAGAGACGTAGTAAAATATTTTTGTATTATAAATAAGTAAAAAATCCACAATAACTGAAATATAATATACAGACAGTGTAGTTGGCGGCTGGTGGAATATGTTCTAGGCAGGGCTGTGCCACATCCAATCAATTTCAGCAAACATCCCAGTATGATTTAATGCAAAAATATTAAGGTATTACTACTTTGCAGTTCAATATTTAACCTTTATTCCAACATGAAAAAAAGTTAATTTCCAACTTCCGGTGGACGGTATCGCGAGGATCGCTTCCAGTTTCAACTTCTATGGAGCTAAATCCAAGTCTAAAGTTTTGTTCATTTGAAGAAAAAAATTGAACATGAAAGTTCAAGTTGTGGTCTTGAACATTGAAAAATACAGCAATGTATTAAAAATAAAAATAAGTGAATGAAATTTTTTTTTGGGTTGAATATAATTTCGATTCAGTTCTGGAATACATTTTTTTTTCTTAATTTTTCACTTTCATATATATTTTGATATTTGAGTTCTTATATTTTTCAGATTTTATATTTTCACTATCTATCTATCTATCTATCTATCTATCTATCTATATATATATATATATATATATATATATATATATATATATATATATATATATATATATATAAAGTTAGTTAATTAAATAAACTGTCAGACATTTGTCATTTTGCTCATGTTTCTCTAGACGTAACGAGAGTTTAATCTCATTCAGACTCTTCCTTCCTTCCTGCTACTTCACTGCTTGTTGCATCGTCACATTCGTGGATCTAAACTAAGCTTTGCTTCTCTCGTGTTTCAGGTAGAGAAGCCTAAACCCATAAAGTGTGGCACATTTGGGGCCTCCTCTCTGCAGCAAAGACACATAGCTACTGGGGATTTTGACGGAAATCTCAATATATGGTATTTTATTCAATAAAATGAAGGTTTTTAATCACAACCCACCTCATGTGCTGAATAAAGAAGATAATATGACTGAATTGAAGGAGATGATCCTGTTTAAGATGCTTCTGTTGTCCACAGGAACCTGGAGATGCCCGACGTCTCAGTGTACTCCGTGAAGGCCCACAAAGAGATCGTGAACAGTATCGATGCTGTGGGCGGTCTGGGGATCGGCGATGGCGCTCCTGAGATAGTCACCGGGAGCAGAGACGGTAAGAGCAAAATGTTCTAACGTAGTTTACAAAGCAGTCACATGAAGACGTTAGCTGGAGTGTGAACTTCCCCGTGGACGTTACAGGGACAGTTAAAGTGTGGGATTCCAGACAGAAGGACTCGCCCGTAGCCAACATGGAGCCCATGGAAGGAGAAGCCAAGAGGGACTGCTGGACTGTTGCATTCGGTGAGTGAAACATCCACGACTTTTAGACGACCGCGGCGGTTTTTAGGTCCAGTTTTCCAAGCACGCACATGGATAATGAGTGTTCCTTCACCTCTGACCCTCTCGCTACAGGCCACGCCTTCAACGACCAGGACCGCTGTGTGTGTGCCGGCTACGACAACGGGGACATCAAACTCTTTGACCTGCGGAACATGTCGCTCCGGTGGGAGACCAACATCAAAAACGGGGTGAGGCGAAGGCTCAAGACTTCCCTCTTGGTCTCTTTAAGTCGTGTAGACAGAGTGGCACCACGGGAACAACATGACAACCATCTGTGAAGGGAAATAAGAACAACGCGAGCGGTTCGGCTCTGAAACACAAAGAGCAGTCCTCACATTTAGAGCTGATGTTTTTATTAGGAGGATGTGTTTCTTTTGCACTCCCACCTGCAACAACAGAGCTGTGAGATGTCTTCCCAGTTACACTGCACATAAAACCACAGAAGAAGTCTGGAGAGCGTAAGGAGAGCAGTTCTGTGGAGGAGCTGAACTGTTGTTCTTTCTTCCCGACCAGGTGTGCTGCGTGGAGTTTGACAGGAAAGACATCAACATGAACAAGCTGGTCGCCACCTCGCTGGAGGGAAAGTTCCACGTCTTTGACACGAGGACCCAGCACCCCACCAAGGGCTTCGCCTCCGTGTCAGAAAAGGTAATTGAGCCGAGCGGAGAGAGCCAGACAGACGTTTGGCTCCAATGTGTGAGGTTATTATAGCTGCTATTATTTTTAAACAGTTGTGTGGTACGTTTTCACAGCTGCATGTGTTTTGGGGTCGTGTCGGTCTAATATTCTCTGTGGCTTTGTGACACTCGCCAAAAATGACAGAGGAGAGAGACGTTTGGCTTTTTGTGGGAAAACGGTAGAAAAACACACTTAAAGCAGCATTAGAGCCCGGCCCAGGTGTTAGCCACGTCCCAGAGATCAGAGGCCTCGGCTTTCTAAATGTTTGTCCAGTTCTTCTGAGCGATCAACAGTTGGCACGTCAGCGTCTCCAACGATGAATCATGAGGTTCCGAGAAGAAGATATCAGTGAAGCTCCACAGAGCTCTGGATGATACGTATGATAATACACGTGATGCAGCTTTGCTGGAAAACAAAAGAGAAAGTTGAGCGACGGGGAAGGTGATGACATAATACTCAATTAAAACCACGAATGACCTTTGTTTATCAAGCAGATATTTAAATCAAAATACAATCATTTACTTCCTTATAATTTCATTGTTTTTATGCTTAAAACACGACGGATGACAATAACAAAGTAAAAGGGTAACATTTCGAGATGTTGACCGTTTACTATTTTTATTTCATTTTATTTAATTTGATTCTTTTTCGGGCCGGTGGTGAAAACCGTTAGTCTGGAAGCACTTCAATGCACTAAATGGTTTAAGTGTTCACAGATAATATTATTTCATGCAATAAAAGCAGGAAAATGTAGATTTTTCTAAAAAGAAAAACCAAATAGTTAAAGGAAGAGTCTAAACTGTTATAAAGGACAAAGACCGTGACATTTAAAGTGGTTTAGAGTTTCCTCCTCAGGGTCACAGTGTCTGGAGGTGCCGGGAATTCATTTAGGAAGTAACGGATTCATCTTCTTTGTTTTAGGCTCATAAGTCGACCATCTGGCAGGTGAAGCATCTTCCCCAAAACAGAGAAATCTTCATGACTGCAGGCGGAGCAGGGAACTTACATCTGTGGAAATAGTGAGTGATTCACCTTTAACTACGACGATGTTGTGTTCAGGTTTCCTGCTTTACTATGAAACATTTCCTTTCCAGCGAGTATCCGGCTCAGAGAAGCAGGATGGACTCTGAGGACACGGAGGAGGGCGTCGCCGGCTCCGTCACCCTCCTGCAGAACGCCACTCTGTCCACGCAGCCCATCGCCAGCCTGGACTGGAGCCCCGACAAGCAGGGCCTGTGCGTGTGCTCGGGCTTCGACCAGACGGTCCGCGTGCTCATCGTCACCAAACTCAACGTGGCGTGAAGACGCAGACCGAGACAGAGGCACAAACAGGAAGTGAATCGCTTCTGTGAGGCTCACTCGTCTGTTATTAGAAGACAGCGACGTCCTCCTGCAGGTCCTGGTGGCGGTCCATCCAGAAAACCATTTCACGAAACGAACTTGAGATCCTTTGTTGTTCCATTGTGTCTCTTAATGAGTCAACCTGGAGTGCAGAGAATATTCCTGTAACACAACGATTCCCCACATTATTAAAAAGCCTTTATTGGGAAGAAGAAATGAGTTTTGGAAGAAGACTTTGGGATCAAGATTTAATTTCTGTATCTCTCTTTTGTTGCACTGTTGGCCGATGTTCTTCTTCTTCTGTTTTGTTGAAGTTGTCACTTTTAAAATGTTTT
This sequence comes from Ophthalmolycus amberensis, assembly GCA_024529925.1. NCBI lineage: Eukaryota > Metazoa > Chordata > Actinopteri > Perciformes > Zoarcidae > Ophthalmolycus > Ophthalmolycus amberensis. The sequence continues at coordinate 13,105 of JAFEUB010001622.1, read as the reverse complement.
TTATTGAGAAATTAAATGTGCCTTTTGGAGAAAACACTCGTTATTGTCTGTCTAATATGAACGTCTCCTTTATAACACCAGTAAGCAACGTCAAGAGGATTACTGTATGAACACACAATAGAGTCTTACCAGCTACTCCAGTCTTTTGGGTAAACAGTAAGCAAACCATCATCATCATCATCATATCCAGCGTCTGAACTGGAAGAAGTCCTGAAGGTCCTGGTCTTCGGCGTAGACGCTCCTCAGCAGCTCCGTCATGGACTTTCCATCCAAGATGTCGATGTATTTGTCAATGCAACCTACGATCACGGATTCAATGTACAGGACGACCGCTGCAGCCTCACTGACACACATGCGTGAACGTGTCAACGGTGTTGAGTCTTGTCGTATTCATAAACATAAAGAGTACTCATGAGGCCCATGACTTCGCCGCGTGCTACGAGGTCGGGGCCCAGCTGCTCGTGGTCGTACAGCTCCAGTGCCGTCAGCAGGCGGACGATCTCTCCCGAGATGAAGCTCTGCTCCTCCGCCGGCCTCAGAGGGAACCTGCAGTACACGTCTACTGCAGCCTGAGGGTCTGAAGGCTCCAGCAGCCGAACCAGCTCGATGTAGGCGTCGTGGACCTGCTTAATGCACATGAGGCATTATTTTGGTGAATTTAGGAGAAATCTACAAACAGACAAAGTAGTAAAATAAATGTTTTATTTCCTCAAGTCTGAAACGACCAAAATAACAAAATCAGAAAAATGGGCCTTTCCTCTGGAGTTAATCACCAAGTCACACCGTTAGGCGGGCGTTAAACTGGGGAGGAAATGTAGCAGAGGACCGCTGACCCGTGGAGCCATGGAGATGACCTCCCGGTAGAGCTGCTCTGCCCGGTCGTGGGCGTCTGCAGAGCGGGAGAGGGCTCGGGCCAGACCAGCCGAGAGGATTCACACAGGAAGTAGAACCGACTTAAATTCAAATTCAAATTCAAATTCAAAGCTTTATTGTCATATGTGCAGTAAAGAAACACGTTTCCCTGTACAATGAAATTCTTACTTTGCTGCCCACAGTGGATGCCGTCAGAATATATAAGTAGTGTATAAAATCTAAATAGAATATAGTAAATACGAAAAAATAGAAATATAAAATTTAAAAGAAAAAAAAGAAAGAAAAGTAAACTCTTTGAATGTACATTGTGCAACAGTAGCTGTAGACATAAACATTATTGTGCAATTGAGCAGATAATTCCAGTAGGGGAGGGGGGGGGGGGGGCGCTCTGTCCTTAAGGGGGTTCAGCTGTTCAGCAGTCTGACGGCTGTATTAAAGATGTCTGCATGTGTATATCTGTGTATACGTGAACAGTCATCTCCTAGATTGAGAATTTAGTATATGGTGACGCATCTCTCATATGTTGGCTTTGGGGTAGAAAGGTCTTCACTCTCAATGCTTTTGTCTCTCCTCAACCTTTTCAGGGCAACAGTCCTGTTTAGACCTGTTGGAGGGGAGCTGGGGTTTTGTGCAGTTGTTGGACGGTTTGGCTGATCTCTCTGGCCTTGCTGCTGCTGCTGCTGCTGCTGCTGCTGCTGCTGCTGCCGCTGCTGCTGCTGCCGCTGCCGCTGCCGCCGCCGCCGCCGCCGCCGCCGCCGCCGCCGCCGCTGCCGCTGCAAAAGTAAGCATCACACGGGAAATCACCCAGTGCGAACAAACAACCACACAACACGTCGGCCAAGCGCGTGACTCACCTGGCTGCAGGCGGTTTGGCTGGATGCTGGGCAGCTCTCCCCCCTCTGCTGATGGATGCTGGGGGGGGGAAGAGCTGACGCTTTGGTTCCAGCTGCTGCCCACCGCCCTGGACCGGGTCCTCCTCTGCCCCGCTGAGCTCCTCTCTTGGCCACGCTGGTCTCAGAGGGCCCCTTCACTCCTGCTGGCAGCTGCTTGGCAGCTCTCTGGTTTTCAGCCTCCGGTCGGTCCTGCCACCACTTTTGTTCTGAGCAAACAGAAAAAGGGGGTTTAATGTGGACGAGGCTATCATAACTATTATCATCGACAGAGACAGGAAGCACACTATGCAGACTCACTGCTCAGCTGTTCAGGTGGCTCTCCGCTCTGAGTCTTGTGTTCCAGCTCAATGCTGGCCTGGAAGCTGAGGCTATGGCTTCCTTTGACCCGTCTGAATTTGAGTTGTCATATTGAGCCAGCTGGGCCAGACCCAAGAGACCCAGGGCGTGGCTGTCCCGCGGCGTGGTCACCACCGCTAGCTGGCAAGTCTGTAAAAGAGGCACACACACACAGGAACATTGCATTTAACACATCCTAAGTGTTTTAGGAGCATTGGGTTGGTTTAAAGCGCCCGGGGAGCCACTCAAGGTTCAGTGTCTCGCTCAAGAAGAAGATACAAATCTAACTTCTGACATTTGAGGAGCAGGTCGAGAGGTTGCCATGTTGCAATGAGCGGCTCATTGAGCCGCTCAATGAGCTTCGTCAACATTGTTAAAGAAGGTTTTTGTGGGGAGAAGTCATGCTCTTCCTTTACACCACCTGCACCTCCCGACTATAATATCCTTCTTTCCTATGCCTCTCCTTTTTGTCTCCATAGTTACACAACCTGCAACTCTGACCTCAATGGCAATGGCAACATTCACCCCCAGGAAAGGTGCCCCTTTCCTGGGGGTGAATGTTGGTTTCACATAAAGGTGACGTATGAATAACACCTGACTGATTGATTGACAGACGCTGTGGGTGAAAAGGTTTCAGACTGTGGTGACGCTCTCATGAAAAAGTTCAAACTTTGTTGAAATGAAACTCTTTCTCTCCAGTTTGAATTCGTTCAAGCACAAACACGTCACAGCACACTGCAGGAAGAAAAGGATCCCATTCATCCGACTTCTCTCTTCCGCTTACGAATGATTTCACTTTGCATGAAATATTCAGAGAGTGCAGCTTCACTCGGCCAGAGAGCCTGCTCTGATGGCACAGCTTCTATATCCCAGAGAATCTTACAAGACACGTCCAACAAACCCATTCAGTCACAAAAAACATTTAGAAGAAATATTTAGAGATAAGCACCTAATGTTAATACATCTATAGTCTCTTAATATTACAAATGGGGGGTAGTCCCTACATCTCACGGACATTGTTCAGTGATTGTGTCTCATATCGACTGCTATGATATATTTTGACGAGTGATTCGATTATGAACTTCTTTTGCAGAACACACCTGGTTTGGGCGGACGTTGCCGGTAGAGTTTCAGGTGATCCTGAGCCGACGCACACAGTTCATCCACATCGTCTCCTCCTGCTGTGGAGAAAACAATCATAACAATCATCCGCCCACCAAGTAAAGAAACACAGCTGCTCATATGATATGGTGGTGTTAAACTTAAGTTATATCAGGAGGGGCACTTTCAAGAGGAGAAATGTTTTCTAAAGAAAACGTTGATTTCAATTTTGGACAGAATTGAAAGTTTACCCACTTTGAATTACCACAAGATCGTGTTTTATTTTCTTACTATGTACTAGTCTATCTTAGTTAACTAGTTATTAGTATCTTTACTGGTCAATAAGTTATCAATGGAAGATGTGAGTATTTAATAGCTGTGATTTTGATCTCTGCAAGATGCAATAATGTGAAATATGTCGGGTTAAACAAACAACAATTAGTTCAAATAAAGCAATTATTCCTTAAAACAATCATCTTTATGTTAATGTCTTCATGAACGGTGGGCCTATCTAAGGTGGTGGTTTAAATATCGACTTGTTGATAATAGAACAGCTTGAGTACCTACAGTGTGTGTTTGGTCTCTATCGCCAAACAACTGCACGACGCAAAGTGCTTCTTATACCAATCCGTCTCTGTGACATCCTGAAAAAGAGCACAAGAGATTCTTTCACTGTGGAAGTTAAACCAGCACTTAGTGCCTGTGAAGGCCGAGCGCTGACTCGTGAATAAAGGATGAGCGGCGTCGAGGTCGATGGCGGTGATCCTGGTAGATGTGGAGCGCTGTTTCATCTTTCATTCTGACCTTTGCTTCCAGGTCTCCTGTGGGCTTGTGAGGACAGTCCAGAGAGTGTGACCCCAACTCCGACAGCTTCACACGCTCTCACATCCTTTGTTTCCAAAAACACAATATATCGCACAGTAGAAGTGGACAGCAGTGTTGTCAGAATAGTTCACTTAAATGACACATTTGTGACCAGTTTAATCCAGTTATTGTGTTGTTTGTCTTGAGCTTTCAGGCTCATTAACAACCGAACCTAAAATAAATCGATTGGAAAGAGGTGTTGGTTGTCCAGCTCAAAGGAGGCCTGATGTGAAACGCAGCCTTCAGCCTGCAGCAGCCAGACACACGAGGCGTTAGTTAAGTAACGATATCCCTGATGGCCGGAACGTAATAGTTGTCTACAGTAACATCATGCGACGTGATAGTACACAGAGTGTAATCAGGACTGTTGAGAGGGAAGACAAGAGTGTACCTGGCACATTAAAGATGTAGTTATCTCAGCATCGCTTGAAAGAAGAGCTGCTCCAGAGGCAGAAATAATTCAACTGATTGAGAACAATCTCAACAGTGGAGTCAAAGAATGAGGTGCAAGTGAAAGAACGTAGATAGGAAAGGAAGGTAGAGGTGTGAGAGGGGCCGTGGGATGGGAAGAACGTCTTTTTTACTCTTTTAAACAATGTGACGTTCCCAAACTTCACCTCTGTCAGTAAAGAAACACTCGACCGGAGCAGCCGACATCCTCCTGTCGAGGTCCAGCGCCACAACCTTCCAGCCGTCTCCCAGAGGACACTCGCTCAGTGGGTCGCCGTTTGATCTCCGTGCCAGCGTCTCGATATAAGGCCTGGAGAAGATGCTCTCAGGGTCGCTGCGAATCAACAGGACAGCCAGTTACATCTGGAGAGCCTGTGAGCAACCAATGTAGGAGGCAGAATGTGTACAGTCTATATATATTTAATGTTAAATATACAATATGAATTAAGAATGTAACCGCTGCTTCAGCTGCTACGTTCTCATATTCACGGTGCTGCTCTTCCTGGCCGACCTGTGTTTGAGAGACACGGGTCTATAAAAAGCCGTCAGAGAGACCGGACATTCATAGTCCAGCTGCACGGGGACGATCTCTCGAGTCACCAACACCGTGTACACCTGACAGAGTCAGAGGGACGACAGGTTTCCACCTCACATGACCCAAACACACTGAGTCGTACTGTCATTTAGACACCAACACCGTGTACACCTGACAGAGTCAGAGGGACGACAGGTTTCCACCTCACATGACCCAAACACACTGAGTCGTACTGTCATTTAGACACCAACAGTGTGTGTGGAGCTTTAAAATGTTGGACTGCTGACAGGTTACCAGGTAGGTTATAGGTGCGGATGACGCGTTTATGTTTTGTAATGGGAACACAAGTGAAGTGTGCTGGAACACATCAAGCCGTCCTCTGCTCGTGTCTCACCTGTGATTTACTGCCATCTGCTGAGCAGACGGAGACTCCACCACAGTGTCTCCAGAGCTCAGAGGGCCGTCAGAGCCGTTCTCCTGCTTCACCGAGGCTCCGATCTTCTGTCTGGAACCGCGGGAAGAAGGCTCACAGCGTTACAGTGAAGGCTCACAG
>JAFEUB010001622.1:0-2500 GCA_024529925.1 Ophthalmolycus amberensis | reverse complement strand
CGAACCGCCGATCCTCTGATTGAAGGACGGCCCTGCTCTCCACTTAGCCGCAGTTGCCCACCATATATGAGTTTATAGTTCATTACAATCACTCCTCTTCATTATGGAGGTTGGTTTATGGAGTTTTGCTGGTTTCACTCGTCTTTTTGATTCTTCACAGTTCATTTTGTTTGTTGGTCCGCTGGTGTTTCAGAGAATAATGCAACAAACATCAAGTTGAGCATAAATGCCTTCATGTGTTCTCGGAGGTCACGCACCATCTGTGGAGGCTCATGCTCCGGTGTTAGAACACAAAGTTAGATTTATGCAGCAAAACCACTTTGACAGTTTTAGGAAAAACATCATGGTTGGGTTTAAAAAAAGTACCTGAAGTTAAATAAGTTAACAGCTCACGAATTAAGGGCGACTGTGGATCAGTGGTAGAGCAGGAACTACCTTCAATCAGAGGATCGGTGGTTCGATACCCGGCTCTGCTAGTCCATGTTGATGTGTCCTTTGACTCTTAACCCCAAATAGCTCCCGTAGCTATACGAGTACAGTCCGTTTACCATCTACTCAAGAACACCGGTCCTGTGTTTGACCCATTCTCCTCCCATCACTGTATAAAGTACATCACTATCTGTGAGCGATCACATGGATGTGTTTAACTTCCTGTATCCACAAAGACTCCTACTTAACTTTCCATTGTTTCTGTGGTTCCAACACAGTTTTTCCTTCAGGTGACGAGACAGACAGATTCTAGCAGGGAGCCACGATGACGTCAGTGGACCTTTTGAAGATTCTGAAGGATTTAAAAGATGATGAATTTTATGAATTCATCTGGTATCTACAGCAGCATGACTTCATGAAACCTTACCCAGCTATCAAAGGGTCAAAGCTGGAGAAGGCAAATAGGCTGAAAACTGTGGATCTGATGGTGAAGACCTTTGAACTTCATGGAGCTCTAGAGGTCACCAGGAAGGTTTTACAGGAGATACCCAGAAATGATCTGCTGCAGAGTCTGACAAACACCAGCTCAGAACCAGAAGGTCAGTCACACTTCAGTCATTTGTACTTTCATGCAGTGAGTTAAAATGGGAAACACAGTTCTTGTAATGGAACAGGGTCTTAATCATGAGAAAAGGCTCAGGTGATGTATCTTTATTATTGGACACATTGTGCTGACGCTACCTGATTTAGTCATCTTTTATTTAATCCTTGGTTTGAGACACTGAGATATTAATGTACTGTGATCAACGTATCCTCATACGATGGTACAAATTCTGCTCATTACATGAATACAGTAATACAGAAACTACTTAGTTTAGGAAAAGATCATGAACGACTTGAAAAGGTGGTGAAATACTTCGTTAGGTATTCAAAGTACAGTAAAGAACGAGTTTATGTGTTGAGGTTTAGGGTTAAATTCAGTTCCCTGAAAGAAAATTCCCAACAAGCAATTTAAAATGTACAAGTTTCATTTTGTAGAGTTTGAGTGAACATCTTCAGACCTGCAGCAAACACGTTCACTTCTGCAGCTGCAGCAGGAAGTTCAGTCCTAACGTCTGACGTACACATGGACACACATGTACTGGTTGAAGTGGTTTTGATCCGTGGTTTTGATCCCTTGAACTTGAAGATAAGAAATAGGTAATAAGTCAAAGTGATGAAATAACACATACTGTAACTTCTCTCACACAGAGGATGCTGATGTTGGAGAGACTTTAGAGAACAGAAGAACATCCGCCTGTCAGAGCAAAGGTAAAGCTGCTGTATTTCTGGTTTGTATGGAAACCCTGAGAGAAAGAAGAAAGTGTGCTAAATGTTTTCAGAAATACCCTCTGAGAGACATCATGACTCCAAGGAAGCATTAAATTCAGTTCCCTAGAAGAAAATGACCAACATGACAGTTTGAAGCAAACTTTTGTAAGTGGAGGTTTGACTTAGCGAGTGACGCCTGCGTTCATCGGAACAGGTCGATTGCCACAGCTTCAGATAATACGGATACCAAGCCATGGTCAACATAAAAGAGCCTTTCCATAAACTCTAAAGTACGGCCTCGTGCTCCTGAGCACCTTCTCTGATGGCTCTTTGCAGCCCGTTGATAGCCACAGCAGGAGATGGCCCGTTGCCAAAAAGCGATGGCCTTCCTCCGGTTCTCAACAACTTCCTTGTTGATGTTGAGGTCCTTGTGTCATTAAAAACAGAAACAAGTTGTAAAAAGACAACAAGGAGGGATTTGTTGAGGTCAGGACCTGTAAAGAGGCATTGAGGGAGACACCAAAGTCATGGCAGCTTGATTCAAAGATCTGATTTGGTTTTGTGCGAGCTGGAACCCAAACGTTGGGAGATACCAGCACTCCTCATCTTCTCTCAGTGGTGGTGCTACTTCCTCAAGTCCATTGGCAAAGATCTTCTCCATGAATGCTACATACTGTTCCTGCATCTCACGTTTTTCTGTTTTTTTTTAAGGCTCATCGTAGAGATGCAAAGCATTGGACTACCTGCACTTAGTTGTTCT
>JAFEUB010001621.1:167500-273107 GCA_024529925.1 Ophthalmolycus amberensis | reverse complement strand
AAGGTTTCGTGTTTCTCATCAGTGAAACAGTCGGATTGTAGCCGTCGTCTACGACACAGCAGCCCAGCTTCAGCTGAACAAATTCCTGCTTCAGAATTTAATAGATTCAAGGCTGTTTTTATTTTGTACAATATTTCATATTTGAGTTGCGTGAATCTTCTTCAGGGTTTATTAACCATGAAATGTTACGTTTTCATTTAGAAATGTGAGCTAAAGATGTTTGTCTCTACAGGTATTAATACATTGTTTGATTCTTCTTACAGATGAAAGAGAAACGTAAACTTCTCTTCTTAAGTGATTCTGTGAATCTTTTTTTAGATGTTTTTACACACGTGCCGTCTGTCAAACATTTACTGATTAACAATGTTTGTTGGTGAAGAATCTTTATTAGGATCGACGTCTGCATAAAAATACTCACCAAACATCACGTTTCAGTTCTTCATTTCTCTCCTGTTCTACAATATAATGCCCCCCGCCAAGAAGAAGGTAAAACAGTTGAGTGTAAACTTTCTCACATTGTGAGACGTCACAGCGGGAAGAACGCAGGTGTGAATAATAACATTAGTGGGTTATGCTGCTTCTGTTCACTTGACGACGTCGTTAGTTTTATTAGTAACACCTGAGATTTTCCTTCTGACATTCTTTTGTTTCTCTGTCGTCAAACGTTTTTGAAATTACAAAGAAAAATAATTATAATTTGTTACAGTTCACAGTAAATGTCTCCTACAGGTTCAACTAGTGAACCATCTAACTAGTAAAACTAGTTTTTGCCGCTAAAAAGTCCTGGTTACACTCCAACTGGTTAACTAATATATCTAGAGACTGGCTACTCTGGTTATGTGATGACATTTCATTTACGGCCTACCTGTAGACCCTTTTAGCAGCCGCCATTTTTAAATGTCCCTGCAGGTTAAACACAGGTGGAGTTGATGGAATAAATCATGGCTCTGGTACATTAAGCCTTGGTGGTGTTGTCCATGCTGGCTGTGACACGGAATGCAACAGGATACATTTTGTTACCAGTGGAAGCAGAGGATGTTTTAAAAAAAGGTAAACAATTTTTTTCTTTTTTGAATAGATTATTTGACCTCATCTTGTGAGGAAAGCCGAGAATAAATACCCATGATTGTAAGTAACATGTTCTGATGTGATTGGTGGATCATGTTCTCTGTAGGGCTGTGCCACATTTAATCAATGTCAGCAAACATCCCAGAATGATTTCATGTAAAACAATGAAGGTATGAAACACGTATTACTACTTTACAGTTAAATATTTAACCTTTATTCCAACATGAAAAAAAGTTCCAGAGTAAAAGTTCCAACTTCCGGTGGACGGGATCGCGAGGATCGCTTCCAGTTTCAACTTCCGGTTCAAGTGAGGAAGTCGCTTCCGGTTGAAACCGGTTCAACCCAAAAGTACAAACCCAAAAGGTACATCCCAAAAGTACATCCCAAATCTCTTAATCGTCTTAATCAAGTCTCTTAATCGTCATTTCCTCGATCCTCCCCCTCATTGTTCATCAGTCATGTGATTGGATGCTGCAGCCGTAACCAGCAATTGGCTAAACTGCTTCATAGACCCGCCTCTTTTGGGCAGTTTCTCCAGCGCCCCAGAGCTGCTGAGAGGACGTGCAGGAATAGCATATATTTAAAAGCATATTGAGTTCATATTTCAAAAACACAAATATTGACAATTTGTATAGTTTATTATTTATTTTATTGTATTTGTTGTGGCTCAAGGTGGGCCGGCGCCCTAGCGCCCTCTATTGACCAGCTGCCCTGAATGTGATGTGTTGCAGCAAAGTGCGGTCCATTCATATTCACATATTTCAAGCCCTCAGTCTCTCACACTCAACCGTTAAACAGCTGACGTCAGTGAAGTCCCTGAGGGTTCAGGCTTTAAGGTCTTGGGGGGACCTTATGATTGGACCTGACAAACAACAGCGTCACAGTGACGAGTCTGCATGTTATTGGTTGTTCAGTGCTGGATGTGATCTCTGACAGTCTTCAGGGAAAAAGATTTGTATTTTCATAGAGTAGAGCTGTTTTGTCCTGAACTGTGAGACATGTAGAGTAATGTATATAAGAAGTTGCATATATGTATATAAGAGAGATGTGTCTTTCATGGACTATGTATATGTGTCCTACTAAACAGCGTAACTTAATTCATGGTAACAATTAGGATCGGTCCCTGTGGGGTTCAAACCTGTGACCTTTTGACTACAGAACGGCCTCACACACACGCTGCTGTTCAGCTGCATGGCTGCTCAGTATAAGCGGGCGCCGCAATGAGACTTGCTTTTATAAGAACCCAACGTCACGTTTGATAAAGACACCCGTACTGCTTCCTTTCTGTAACTCCCTCTGGACAGCAGAGATCTTCATCTCACTGCGGCTCTCTAATCAAGCAAGGAAACAGAGAGCCAGTGAGTTTCTTTCTCAGGAATGTATCTTTTCATTCTTTTCATCATCTTTCCTTTTCTCATCCTGCCTGTAGCAGCATCCAAAAAAATGACATTTTGTTTAGCCAAACCACCCTCCTCCATCCTTTTACTTTTTTCCACCAAGTTGTTGTTTCCAACTGTTCAAAGACGTGTCACACGGATGAACAGCCCCGTCTGCATATTGGAAAAATATGGATTTTTCCACTTTCTTTCCGCCCCTCCCTTCTGTAACGTTGGCCTCCCGAGGACCTCTTCCCCACATGTGCTCAGTATGAAGGAGTTAGGTCACTGCGGCAGCACATTTGAACAAACAACCTCTGAAGCCGTGCGCCCTAACAAGCTCCAAACGCTGGTTTGTCCCGCGGATGTTTATTGATGCTGTTTGTGGTGAGGAAGTTTATATTATGTGGAGCGAAAAGGCATCGGACCAAACGACCTCCTCCGGCAAGACGACGCTAGAAGCCTTCAGACTTCTGCATCTCCTGAAATAGAACAAACAGACGGACGAGCGCTTCACTTGTTGCTATTTCAGTGATTTAACCTCAAAGAACTTACATTTAATCACAAAATCATTTTCTGGAGTTTGAATATATCTTTTCTCATAATGTTAAGTTAGAGCATCTCATAGACTCTTTATTTATTTATTGGTTTATTTGGTCGGGACAGTGCATGTTAATATAACATCACTGTAAATGCGACAGAGTTGAAGGATTATTTCTCATCAGTCTCTGGACAGATGTTAGAAAGTCACCATGCCGCCATCTTGCCGAGAGAAGTTATGTGTCTTACTGAGTAACAGGAATAAACCAGAAACATATTTCTCATTCTCACTCTCTTTGATAGCATTTGGTGGTTAACAACCCGTGAGCAGTGGAAACCAAAGTGCTGATCTAATAACTGTTGAAACAAATCAGGAAGAAGTCGATAGTGTTAGGTCGATGAGACCATAAGTTACTACATGAACATCATGCTGTATTGAAGAAGACTTGAAACTAGAGATTGAGACCATAAACTCATGTTTACAATGTTTACTGAGGTAATAAATCAAGAGAGAAGTAGAGTCATTTTCTCATAGACTTCTATACAACCAGAGGAGTCGCCCCCTGGTGGACATTAGAGAGAATGCAGGTTTAACACATGAAGCTTCACTTTGAACCAGAGGTTGACTCCTGGAAATAGTAGTTGACAAAATAATCTCATTTGGACTTTTTCAGCAGATGTCAGGAATTGTAAATGTTCAGTTTTATTTTTTCAAGGACTTCTGGTCCAGGTGCAGAATAAAAGACATTAACAGTGAAACAACATGGCAGGGTTTCAAAATGAAGACGTTTTGGCTTCATGAAGACTTAAAGGACGAAGCGTATTAATAAAGAAGTTTGGAGCTCAATTCTTTCATTGTGCATAACATCTGGTGACTAAAGTCTACCTGAACCGGAAAAAAGCTGGTGGCAGTTTCTGCAACTTCTATTTGTGTCTCATTAAATAAACACTTGAGAGGATATCAGCTGCTCTACTCTCCTCGTTTCGTTGATGTCTTGAAGAAAACTCTTTCTCTCAGACCTTCTCTCAGACCTTTCTCTCAAAGCCTTCAAGGATTGATGGAGGAGAAACTATATGAAAACATCTGTTTAAAAACTCTGACACAACTCATGCACTTTAATCTCAAGTCTCATTTGTCCAGTCGTACGCTCACTACAAACACATTCATCTCCACAAAACATCATTAAAACAGTTTGAAGGCAACAGGCGGTGAGTAAGAGATGATGATTTTGGGGATGAAGTCTTCCTTTAACAGAGTTTTAAAAACATTGAGGTGGTTGAGGATGAGTCCGTCATGTCATCTGTTCTCATGACGTTCAGGTAATCTGGGTGATGTTTTATGATTTACAAACCTGAAGTATAGAAACATTGTGCTGCAGAGAGCGACTGTTACGAAGCCAACTGGAACGAGCTCTGCTTTGAATGAGTGAAGCTGAGAGCGAGCGAAGGACGAGCGTTGCAGCTTTATTCGCTCTGACACCAGGAATTCCATGCAGTCATTTGTGCCACTTTCCCTTCACCTCGGCCCGCTGACAGAGCCGCTGATCAATCACGAAAACAATGTTTTCCTTTCATTTGATCCCTTTCCCTCAAATGACTTTCTGCACGAGTCAGCAGGTGAGACTGAAGCTCGGACCGCCAACAAAAGCTCAGCTTCCAACCTTTTCTTCTTCTTTAGATCCGGTTTGATTTGTTGTTTTGAAGTGAGACGACTATTCATGGTTTCTACTTCTGAAATAAAAGATACAAATATTATATACTATTTTAAATAAAGTTACTCACCGTGCTGCCAAGTTTTAATGGTTTAATATTTAAAGAAAATGTGAAAAATCAATTATAGTTTATAGCTTTTTAGAATCCTTGAGATAAAAACGGCCTCTTCTCTCATTGATTTGTCATTTTCTTGCTGAAAGGCGACATATCTTAAAAAATAATGAATCCTGTTTTCAGTGCTTGTGCACATACAGATTTGGTGTCTGGAGTGATCCAGTCAGTTTTAAATATGTGATTCAACGAGCCAATCAGATTGCTCCCCCCTTCCTCTGTCACATGGGATCACTGGAATACTGGGATAGAGCCGGATGTCACCGCCTGAGTATAACTCTGAGATGTCCCCTTTTGTCTGTGTCATCCACTGTACCTCCTTTATTGTCTTGATCTATTCATTATAAGAGTAACAGCTGTTTGTCTTGGTGATGTTGTGCAGAAGCATGATGACAACATGCAGATTGTCAACGATCAATGAGACTCCGTGAAATCTGTGTTGCCCATTTTCTCTTCTTCTAATCCATCATGTTGGGGTTCTGCAGTGTGTTATATCTCAGATCAGTTCAGGTGACGCCCCCCCCACACACACACACACACACATTCACTTCTCAGCAGCACCTGGACAACTTCATCAGAAACAACACAGCAATGCACCTTTCATAACTCCTTCACTCCCCCACTACTGTACATCCCAGTGGGGGTTTTGAGCGAGGCCTTGAACCCTCCTCACTAGAACACATGACATCATCAGTCACACTTTACTGAGTTTCCATCCTTTACCTGACCTTACTCCTGCCAGGGTGTTTCATCTACAGGGAGCTGGGGTTGGCCTGCCATCTGTCAGGCTTACATGAACTATTAGGAATGAAAACATCAAATCATTTTTCAGAGATCCAAGCTCTGGGCGTGGAGGGTTGTAGGTTCAAACGCAGGGAGAGGCGCTGCGAGTAACTCCTGTCCCTCAAAGTCAAGTCAGAGTTGCACGGCTGACTGTGTAGCTGCACTTAATGTGTACACACAGTTTAGCTAATTAAACCTCCATATTAAACTGGGATTATTCACCTTCTTTCTCCCATATGCGGACCAGCTTCACGGTGATGTCACTCCGGCTCTGTGGCAGTTTTGCAGACCTCATCCATTACGGCGTCCCCGGTGTTTACCTCTGGTGTGGACCTCGCTTTGAGCAGTCCTTATGGCTGCAATGTGAAATCAGGGCTTTACACCGTGGGCTTCTGATGCATGAAGCCTGCAGGACGACTGCTCAGCCATCAAAGAGCTGCACGCAAAAACCCATATCTGAGTCCTGGTGCACATGCACACAATTACACACAGAGGGAGTAACTGTGCAGCTGTGACAGCAGGACAAACGCTCCACACTGACACAAAGACTCACACAGAATATGGCGTACACGTGCATCCACGCACACACACACACACACACACACACACAGACTAGCGTTGACTTGGAGGTGTGTAACGGATTGGATCCCCTCATAATTCCTGGGACGGCGTTGTCTTCGAGGTCCACAGAGGCGGATGAGACCACAGCTGTTTGGACATAAATTCAGTCCGAGCCCTGGGCAGAAAAAACCATGACTGGAAATTCCTCTCAGGATGACAAATGATCGGCCTAAGGCCTGTTGTGTGTGTGATCATGTGTGTGTGTGAGTGTGTGTGTGAAAACGGTTTGGAGAAGGACGACATGGCGAGCAGACCGGCGTGGGTCTCCTCTGTTGGATCAGGAAAGACTCAACAGCTGGACAAGAAGACCAGGTCTCATAAAAGAATAAGTCTGAAAGTCATTTTTCTCTCTCGAGTAGCTAACGCTGGAGTGATGTTATCATACGTGTGCAGGTTTATGGGAATATTCTGGATTGATTAGGTTGCATGAAGCTCGCAGCATGTGAGGTTGTGCTCTCTCTGGACAGTGCCGGCTGGATATCAGCTGCAGCGTTCACTCTGATATTAACGTGGTTTAATTAATAATAATCATAACTTTATTCATATGAGAGCCTTTAAAAACAGAGTTTACAAAGTGCTGAGACAGACAAAGCAAAAGCAAGATATTATAACAACAGAAAGCTCAACAAAGAGACAAACTAAGGTGAAGTACAGTACAACAGATGAAACAATAAAAACAATCGATGATAAATGATGAATAAAATAATGAAACAGTAATAAACTGAAGCAGTAAAAGAGACGACATCGCATAAAAGCCAGTCTTAAGGAAGTGATTTAAAAGAGATTATTAGCATATTTACAGTGCATATGTAAGTATTCTCAGCTCGTATGAGATAAATAATATGATATGAGTGTATTAACATCACCTGACTCGGCTACTGAACAAATATCCTCAGTGAACAGAGAGTTAGTGGTTGATCTGAATGAAATATCATTTTCAATCAGATTGCAAATTGAATTCTGCGCTTTGTTGCAGTTTACGGCTGCTCCAGAGCAAAACAACAGCAAAGCAGCTGATGGACATCAACAGCGTCTCCGGCTCCTCCTCATCCTCCTCATCCTCCTCACAGGAGACGCTCACAGGCTGCTGGAGACGGACAGCTCGTTTCCTCCCTCCCTGGATAACCCGGCGGGGTTTATAGCGCATCAATAACCCCTCTCACCCGTCTCCCCCTCTGCTCGGAGCCCAGCTCTACGGCCAGGCGTGGGGCGGAAGGCTGCGGGCCTTGATGTGGGAGCCCCGGGGGCTAACGGTAGCGCCGGGTACTGTAAAGTGGTGAAGGGCCTCCGCTTCTTCTTTACGTTGATGTGAATGATGTAGCCTGAGAGTAAAAAGGAGGTTGTGAGAGCAGCAGTGTGTCCATATATACTGTACACGACTGGACTGCAGGGAAGCTGCATAGATGATATGCCCTGCTATAATATTTACATCCTCGTTAAGACGTTGTCTTGCAGATGACGTACAGCGCTGACGAAACATGTGAATCTGCATCATTAAAAGGGGCAAAGCAATCAGTGTTGTGTTCAAAGACACCAGTGAAACGGACTTTATTGCTTCATCCATCACAGCTGCTGGCAGAGAGCTCTGCTCTGCTGCTCTCCCTCTTCACATGTGAGGGTCCAAGGAGGAGGCATGTTGAACTGACTGTAAAGCCCTCTGAGGCCAATTTGTGATTTGAAATCAGTAAACAAGATTTGACTTTAAATCACTCACTTAAAAAAATAATCAACATTTAGAACTAAGAACCGATGAGGACGAAGCTGCAAAAGAATAAGCACAACACACGTCCTCCTGACTAAATATGTTCATTAAATGTGTAGAAATGCACAGTTTCAGGGAATCCTTCAGACAAAAACAACCAGCTATATGTTTGAGATCTATTGTCTTTAGCAGTGAAGACAGACAAACAAAAGAGCCTGTATGATCAATCTGTGGCAGTAAAATGATGATGATTGTCTACAACTGGAGCTAACATTATAACCAACTGAATGCATCAAACTCTTTTGTATTTAACTCTATATGTACATGTCTTCTTTCCCAGTAAATCAAAGATTCAATAAGCTGAGCGACGGCAGAAAGTCTCCCTAATATTCTTTACACTTAAAGTATTATTGAGTTTAGAGGCAGAACCATTTTCTATTTCTTCTAAATGTCTTGTGACTTCCAGACAGGACTTGTGTTATTCTGACAGCACAAAGAGGATCAGAGTGCGATCATAAGTTCCTCCTCACAGCCACCGGGGGGCAGTCCAGCTCCACAGTCCAGCTCCACAGTCCAGTCCAGCTCCACAGTCCAGTCCAGCTCCACAGTCCTAGTCCAGCTCCACAGTCCAGTCCAGCTCCACAGTCCAGTCCAGCTCCACAGTCCAGTCCTTGCTCCTCCGGTCAGGCCTGAGCGGTGAACGGAGGTTGTGCTTTCTCTTCCCACCGCAGAGCAGATTGTAGAAGATTAGCTCTTATCACACCAGGAAAGCACAACAATACGGGCAGTTTAATGATAGAAGTAGTTGTGGTGGACGTCCCACGTGATGAATGTCGACCGCGATGCACCGCGCTGTGAGGAGATGTGCTGCGTGCTTGTTATTTGTTATAAGTGTAACTTTCCCCTCAGGTTGGTCAGCTGAGGGGCAGGGACGAGATTTAAAATGTTTTTTTCTGAATGAAATAATAAAGTTTTCATTGTTGCTGAAAGTTGAAGTCGTAGTAAATGTCGCTATTTACATAAAGTGTCAATTCAAACAGTAAAAGATCCAATATTTCATAAAAACGTAGACACATGAATGATGGTATCGGACTCTAATCTCTCCAGTCACCCACACATATCACAGTAAGTGCATTTCAGCGTTTGTGCTCATCAACCCCAGCCTTAAATCGTCTATTCACAACTGTAAATCTGCGTGAAAAGTTCAATTAAAATGTATTGAGTGGAAACACAAAAACTTGAATGACAGTTGATATAAGACTTTCAATAAAAGTTGCTGGTATTATTAACCGCATAAATCTCCTGACAAAACTTGTTAAAAAGAAAAGAAAAAAGAGAAACTTCTGGATGTTCTGCGTTGCTGCAGGCGGTCCGGGCTAATCATGATCTAATACACAGGCGCTGCATGCTTGGATTGACATCAATTGGCTGTTTTCTCAGTGCATGTGGTTGTGTGCACAGCCATATAATGTGTGTGTGTGTGTGTGTGTGTGTGTGTGTGTATGTGAGAGGCAGAGATTACAGTGCTCCTCAGTAGTGAAGGGTTTTGGAATGCTTCACACCGAGACAGCTGCAGTCTAGACTGTCACTCTCGCGTCACTTTATCGCTTCGGGCCCTGAAAGACAAATAAGGAGGAGCGCCCAGATATGTGGCCTCATCTTGATAAGAGAGGTGGTAAGAGGATCTGCTGATGACTTCTTCAATCTACCATGAAAAGGCAGCTCCGGTGTCTGATACAGCGAGTGCCGTCAAAGGGGATTTTTATTTTCCCGGGTAGGCGATGAATGAGAGAGCATGAGCTGTCCTGCCTCTCGTGTATGAATAACATTCGTAAACGTATGTGTTGGTGTGGTAAGCAAACAGCGTGGATACTTTTTTTATAACTAATAGATCTCTTAAACCAGCCGAGACCAGCATAGTCACCAAATGCAATCTATTGGTTTCCTGTACAGGGACGGTCAAGACAAAAATAATGCAGATGGAAAGTCAGTTAGGATCCTTATTCGTGGTGGATACATGAATTAAATGCATCCATGTGACAACCTAACTGTTGGTGTTGACTAAACCTAACTGTTGGTTTTATTGACTCAACCTAACTGTTGGTGTTGACTAAACCTCACTGTTGGTTTTATTGACTCAACCTAACTGTTGGTTTTGTTGACTCAACCTAACTGTTGGTTTTGTTGACTCAACCTAACTGTTGGTTTTGTTGACTCAACCTAACTGTTGGTTTTGTTGACTCAACCTAACTGTTGGTTTTGTTGACTCAACCTAACTGTTGGTTTTATTGACTCAACCTAACTGTTGGTTTTGTTGACTCAACCTAACTGTTGGTGTTGTTGTCTAAACCTAACTGTTGGTGTTGTTGTCTAAACCTAACTGTTGGTGTTGTTGTCTAAACCTAACTATTGGTTTAGTTGACTCAACCTAACTGTTGGTTTAGCTGTCTAAACCTAACTGTTGGTGTTGTTGTCTAAACCTAACTGTTGGTGTTGTTGTCTAAACCTAACTGTTGGTTTTGTTGACTCAACCTAACTGTTGGTGTTGTTGTCTAAACCTAACTGTTGTTGTTGTTGTCTAAACCTAACTGTTGGTGTTGTTGTCTAAACCTAACTGTTGGTGTTGTTGTCTAAACCTAACTGTTGGTGTTGTTGTCTAAACCTAACTGTTGGTGTTGTTGTCTAAACCTAACTGTTGGTGTTGTTGTCTAAACCTAACTGTTGGTGTTGTTGTCTAAACCTAACTGTTGGTGTTGTTGTCTAAACCTAACTGTTGGTGTTGTTGTCTAAACCTAACTGTTGGTGTTGTTGTCTAAACCTAACTGTTGGTGTTGTTGTCTAAGCCTAACTGTTGTTGTTGTTGTCTAAACCTAACTGTTGGTGTTGTTGTCTAAACCTAACTGTTGGTTTGTTGACTCAACCTAACTGTTGGTGTTGCTGTCTAAACCTAACTGTTGTTGTTGTTGTCTAAACCTAACTGTTGGTGTTGTTGTCTAAACCTAACTGTTGGTTTTGTTGACTCAACCTAACTGTTGGTGTTGTTGTCTAAACCTAACTGTTGGTTTTGTTGACTCAACCTAACTGTTGGTGTTGTTGTCTAAACCTAACTGTTGGTTTTGTTGACTCAACCTAACTGTTGGTGTTGTTGTCTAAACCTAACTGTTGGTTTTGTTGTACTAAACCTAACTGTTGGTGTTGTTGTCTAAACCTAACTGTTGGTGTTGTTGTCTAAACCTAACTGTTGGTGTTGTTGTCTAAACCTAACTGTTGGTTTTGTTGACTCAACCTAACTGTTGGTTTTGTTGACTCAACCTAACTGTTGGTTTAGTTGACTCAACCTAACTGTTGGTGTTGTTGACTCAACCTAACTTTCTGCATTCCGAGGGACACAAAACAAACGGAGTATTATTGTACATAAAAGCAACAGATTGCATTTCGTGACTACTTTATAAACTGCCGTGAGACCGTGCTGCGTAAACTCGTATGTCATAATTTGCATCATAAAAACTGACACTGTTGAAAAAAGTCTGCAACAAACTGTCCATTTATTCGGTTTGACCGATTCTGTGAGAAACCTTCCAAAGCAGCCAGAGAAGGAAATGCCAGTCGTAATGTCAGAGGGCTGCTCCGTCCCATTACGGCAAATCGAAGCCGAATGTGTCATTAGCTAATCGAGGCTGGTCTCTCCTTCCTTTCAAAACAGCAGCCTCTGTCCGGCCTTCAAAGGCCCCCATTATACTTCAATGGAGGGTAAACAGCGGCGCCCAAAAATGACGGTCTCCAAAGTTTAAAGCAACATCGTTTATCAAACCCTGCCAGCCGCTGCAGGTGTGACCCCGTTCCCACAGCCTCGTCGACATCTCGGGCCAAAGGAGGGAAAGTATGCCGGTGAGTTCCCGAGCACGCCGTTCAACCTGTGCACCTTTAACAGCAACAACACACTCACCACTCTGCCCGTTCTTTCACAAAAATAAAAGCAACACAAACTCTGGAATTCCAATCATGTATTTGTCTCGTTGTGGATACAATCACTTCCCTCATTTCATGTACAGCAGTCATAATATATGCTGGAGTGTGGATGGAGGGACACAAGTTCAACATCTACCCAAAGAAACAAGCTTTATAATTCAAATGTTTGTTTTTCTTCTTCATCAATGCAAGGCGAGGTTCCCGTAAACCTGGTAAATTGGAGATTTATGAAAACGTACACCTTCCTGCAGCTTGCTTTGTTAAAGAGTTAAGGACGGTGCTTCAACCTTTAAACATGTGATAGAGACATTCAGCTCACTCAATGAGTGGAACTGCAGATGTAACATGTCATGTTCGTGTTCGGATGCTCAACTATTACGCGTCAGTGACGGTTGACGTCGGTTGCGTTGAGGGTTTGGCAGATATCTTTGGCGAGTTGAGGGAGATTCTTTGCCGGTGACCTCAGTTTCCACCGATTCCGACAGGACGTCTTCGCCTCTTGGTTGACATTTTAATTCACTTTCCCGCAGCACCGCGGCTTCATGCATGTTCACTTTGGATGGCTCAATAGAAAACTACAGGACTCGATGCCTTGGTGACATTTTGCACATTAGCGAGGTTTCAGCAGTACTTTCTACCGTTCATAAGGGTTCTACTGAGTCAAGGTTCAGGTGCGATGCTATGTGACGCACATTAAAGTGAATAATTAATAAATGAAACAAACATGGTTCTGGGACAATCATAATTTATTGACGTACAAAACACACAGTTAAAACGCTCTCCTCAAAGCCACCAGACTCCAGCCACACAACAGTCATTGTACTGTGCTCATCATCGAAACACACTTCATTCAAACTTGACAGAAACTCATCAAACACCTCCAACAATCACCAACTCTGGTTTGGTTGAAATGAACCCGTAAGTCACAGTGAAGACGTTATGTGATCTCCTCAAAGCCACCCGGCTCCATTGGCAGAAACAGTCATTTTTGTGCGTCTCTTGTAAGTTTACCATATATATATACCTCATACTTATCTTTTTAAAACGATATTCGAGCTACTTTTTGATTTTCAACCTGCAACAAATCTCGATTTCCACATTTTCCTGGGAAATAGTTTCATCCAGGCCACCTCTGCAGCAGCTGTTGACGGCAGCGTTACTCATTCACCTTCACACTTTTTTCCCAGATGGCTCAGAGACTGAACCGGTGACCCCTCCGGTCACAGAGCTCCTTCTGTAGCGACGTAGTCTTTACCCGTGTATGTGTGCTTTATCCGGTGCGTGTCCTCGGTTCAGTTTAATTAACAGAGGCCGGGTGAGCAGATCCCATCGGGGTCAAGGCGATCGAGGCGGTCTGAGCAGGTGGAGAATCGATGAGATTGGCTCCCACACAGCACATCGACCACTGGTCAAACACAGCCGCTATTGATTGACATGTTTAGTGTGTTTAACAGTGAACACACGTCACCTTCAGATACAGAGAAAGACTGTGCGAGGACGCTACACCTTTTATTGTTTTCAGGTTTCTGCAGATCAAATATGACTTTTAAAGTACATGTGTGAGAACTGTATTTGTGAGATAGACTGTTGATTCGTATATTATCACAAAAGCTGGGAAGCGCGAGGAAGACCAGTAACTGAACAAAGGAAAGCGCACAGACTAAACACACGAGGAGAGCCGGGTGATTACAGGTGGAACAAATCAGGGCGGGGCAGATACTCACAAAGGCGGGAAACACACAGAAGTTGCCATCTGAACATGGCAACTTGCATTTCGATGTATCACAGATGAGTTTAAAATGAGTCTACGGAAGCTCACGAATACAGAATGGACGAGTTAAAAAAACACAATTTACAACGTTAACCTGTTTCAAACTGTTTCAAACTGTTTCAAACTGTTTCAAACTGTTCCAAACTGTTCCAAACGGCGGCTGTAATCCGGGAGAACAACACGTTTCCCTTGAAACGGGATTGACCGAGCAGGCAGGTCATTGCTCGAGCCATGTGCCTCAGTACGTTCAGCATTAATGCAGCGCTCACACTCACCACGGTCCGATCCTCTCCAGGATTCACAAAAACCTTCCAAGGAAAAGAAAAAAGACCAGCGATGCAAACACGGTGCCGCTTTTCATCATTTTACAGATCAAATATGAGCTGCAGCAAAAACACACACACACACACACACACACACACACACACACACACACACACACACACTCACACCTGAAGTCTCGTTTCTTCATCATGCAGGGCCCTGAGCGCTGGGACAGAGAGAAGCTGTGGAGGAGATGAAGGGAGGGTGAGAGACGGAGAGAGGAAAGGGAGCCAGACTAGGGAGTAGATTAAGTAGCCTTGAAAAGGCTGGCTTCCCCCCCACACACACACACACACACACACACACACACACACACACACACACACACACACACACACACACACACACATATAAACCCCCATGTGAAAACACGAGCTAATTATTAAGAAAACAAAAGGGGGGAACCGCAGCGACGTGCCAACGCACACAGATCCCCGGCAGAGTAATTGTGCGTGAGCTATTTGGGCAGAAAACAGCCTCGATGCTGGTGCTCTTCCTCAGCACAGCCCAGCAGAATGAACAACATCTGTTCTCTGGGACGAAAAACAAAGCACAAGGAATGATTCTCTCTCTATTTCTCTTTTTATGTTCCTTTTTCTTTTACTGTGATTGAATGGGGTCTGACGGAAGACAATCGTTTCTTTGCTTTATTCAGTCACGTTGAAACAACAAAGAATTTTGTGGGTTTGAACAAGTAACCAGAGGTCATTAGCATCACAGTCGTTCTGCTATAAAGGGATCCCATCATCGACATGAAGGGCCAAAGCTCAGTAAAAGCTTGGCTTCATGATAATGTTATCACTCCCAGTGAGGCTCACAACGTGGACAGGGCGGTGAAGAAATAACAAAGCTTCTGTGTCTGAATGCTTCTGAACGGCCTTCTCTGCATGATTACGTTGAACAATCTAAGAGGCTTTTTAAACTCCTCCAATCTTTACCACAGTATCAAAACCACCTCTGTCCTACACAGCCGAGCGTATTACTTCCCCAAATCTCACTCTGCATTTTCAGCGCTGAGCGAGGTGTTGCTGGGAATTCGGTTAATACTCGGCAGCGTGGGGGATTGCCTTGGTGGAGAGCCACGTTTTGGAAATTGCCTCCGAAGCTGCAGCGTTTAAGCAGGCGGCAACCTCCGGTTCTGACCAGTGAAGTCGAAGCCAAAGCGTCTTAAAACTGCATTCTCTCTAAGTGTCCACCAGGGGGCGACTCCTCTGGTTGTATAGAAGTCTATGAGAAAATGACTCTACTTCTCTCTTGATTTATTACCTCAGTAAACATTGTAAACATGAGTTTATGGTCTCAATCTCTAGTTTCAAGTCTTCTTCAACTACAGCATGATGTTCATTTAGTACATTATGGTCCATTTAGAGTCACACAGACCATAAAGCAGGGGATGCTTTAGGGCGGGGCTACACAGGTGATTGACAGGTCTCTACGTCACTCCTCCTCAGTCCAGATATGGTCACTTCCTGTTCACTGGTTGCTAAAAAAACAAAAAGGCGACGACTGTAATCCAAGATAGCGACGGTGAAATCGGCCACAATCAGTCCACAAACCAATGGATGACGTCACGATGACTACGCCCACTTCTTATATACAGTCTGTGTGTTTAACCTCAGCGTGGTTCTATTGGGTTTCTGACGCAGTCAAAACAACTGATGCTTGTCAGTAATCATTGCTTTCCAGCGTGTGACCGGGCTCGCTCCAGTTCGCCTGCGGTGAGCTGCAGGACGGTGAATTTCTCTCCGGTTGGAGTTGGGGAAATATCTGGTCGTTCTTGTTTCTTTACTGTACATCTGTTGTTTTTATCTGTGGCTTCGAGCAAAAGCTGGCTGCACTTTGCTGAAAGCACTTTAAAAAGGACATTTGACTTGACACTGATTGATGATGACAGACGGTTTAAATGTTCCGTTGAGGGGTCAAATGACAATTGTCTGAGTGTGACTGTCTCGCTCTGTCTCCACACACCAGTTAACTCCTCACAGTGTCCTAATGGAAACTACGCCAGACTGCTCAGTGTGTGTGTGTGTGTGTGTGTGTGTGTGTTATACACCTGCAGGTGCTGGAAACAGGGCGCCCTATCACTGCTGCTGCTGATGAACAACTATGTTAAGTGCTCCAGTGTTCTCAGAGAACTGCAACCTTTCATACGAACAACATTCCTCCCAAACACACGCTGTTTGTTTAAGTCACGTGCACGCGCGCACACACACACACACACGTGCACGCACACACACACACACACACACCTACACCTACACACACACACCTACACACACACGCATGCACGCACGCACGCACGCACGCACACACACACACTCATGTTAGATATGTGTGCATTGCTCAGATGTATATTCAGTGCACACACACACACACACACACACACACACACACACACATGTTAGATACGTGTGCACTGCTCAGATGTATATTCAGTGCACACACACACACACACACACACACACATGTTAGATACGTGTGCATTGCTCAGATGTATATTTAGTGCACACACACACACACACACACACACACAATGTGCATTGCTCTATTGTATATTTAGTGCACACACACACACACACACACACACACATGTTAGATATGTGTGCATTGCTCAGATGTATATTTAGTGCACACACACACACACAAACACACTTTGAAGAGCGTACACTTCTCATTCATACACTCTTTTAAACATGCACACATTCTGTATAACTCTGATTATATGAGCCATGGCAACAATTAGATATAATGGCCAAAGATAATAACAGCAATTTCTATACTTACGGGAATGATTAAACGCCGGCAAAATATGCAGTGAATTATGCTTGAAGAAGCATGTGGCGCTTTGTTTGTGTGTTTTATTCCAGCGTGTGTTTTCTTTATCGTCTCAAGTGTCAGTCAGACGCAAAGTCTGCCAGCCGCTCTCAGCTCACGGGCGGATAAAAGGACTTTTTGGATAAACTTTTTCGAGTTATGTGTCGATCAAAAGGCCACACAGTCACAACCCAGGAAGCGTGATATCCCGCTGCTACATAAAACTTAATAGGGCAGCTTTGTAACGTCGTTCCAAGTCGATTTAGTCCCAAATTTATTGAAGCACTTTTCATCAAACGAGGAAACAGATTTGCAATAAAATGCAATTTCACATAAAGCCAGATAAAGTAAACCAAAGTGCAATCACTAAATGTTTATTTTAACATAATCTTCATCTTCAAATGAACAAAAAACACACAATACGATGACAGGGCCGGTCGTGTTGGTGACAGAACTATTTATTGAACTAAGTTAAGCATCATGACGTGTCAGCATCATTATGGTCACATTGAATCAAGAGCCCACGCAGGAATTTGCTGCGTATAAATGGACACGAGATGCTTTTGATTCTGCTTCCTCCTGGAAATAAAGTTCACGTCCACATGTAGTTATTTTCACCAAAAAGAATCACGAAACAGCTTCTCGTGTGTGAACGATGATTGTTGAACGACGTCTAAATCTGCTCGGAATAAAGATGATCTTTGTTCTCAGCAAATATTCAGAACCAAGATCTGATCCCTGAAGCACAATTGGAGTTTGAGTAAGAAAATCGGAATCAAGAAAATCAAAACCGTATCCGACCCCGAACCAGATGGTCCATACTTCATGCCCGTGGTGGTCGGGAACGAGACGCTTACAGGAGGAGGAGGACGCTCTATCAAAGTACGTTAACCCAACACACTTCAAGACCAGCAGCAGGAGAGAGGGGCGTCATTTATGGGAGGGTGTGCGACCACCCAAAGACTTGGGGGGCCCCCTCACAGCTGCTTAGGACACACACACACACACACACACACACACACACACACACACACACACACACACACACACACACACACACCTGTATCATGATACAAGTGCATATCTTTAAACACACACACACACACACACACACACCTGTATCATGATACAAGTGCATATCTTTAAACACACACACACACACACACACACACCTGTATCATGATACAAGTGCATATCTTTAAACACACACACACATATGCACTGTAGCAACACGATTTGTCCCTCAGCACAAAAATAATGGCAATAAAAAGTCAGTTAGGAGTCTTCTTCGTGGTGGACGCTCAAAGTAAATGCATCCATGTGACGAAGCAACAGTCAGAGCAAGTGACGTACTTTATGACATAATAAAAAATAATATAACCCGATAATATATAATAATATATAACCAGAAGACCGGTGTTCGTGACAGTTTTTTACGTGGTCTTGTTGCCGAAACCTAACTGTACGTATTTGCTTTAAAGGTAACACCGTATACGTCTCTGGTAGAGACCTGTCAATCAGCGTGTAGCCCCGCCCTAAAGCATCCCCTGCTTTATGGTCTGTGTGACTCTAAATGGACCATAATGTACTAAATGAACATCATGCTGTATTGAAGAAGACTTGAAACTAGAGATTGAGACCATAAACTCATGTTTACAATGTTTACTGAGGTAATAAATCAAGAGAGAAGTAGAGTCATTTTCTCATAGACTTCTATACAACCAGAGGAGTCGCCCCCTGGTGGACATTAGAGAGAATGCAGCTTTAAGACACTTCCTCATCAGCTTGAGCTCAATATCTTGCTTTTGGTTTTGCTGGGGACACGGACAGCGTTCTCCCTGAGTGGACCTTCTCGCTCTGTACTGGGTGAGTTGTTTTGACTTTCTGTATCAGACGCCGATATTATATATTGGACGAGCTGGGAGTCAAACCAGTTGAAACCTCAGCACACATGTTGAAACACAGAGAGGTCTGTTGTGTATTTGAAACTCCATCAAGTAAATAAAAAGACCGCAAAAACTCACATTGTTGGTTTCATATTCTGTTTTCATCAAACATAAAGATAAAATGTGATACTTGTGAAAGCAGTACTTCCCTCAGCAGACTCAGAAAGTGAGCTTCAATAGCTTGTAATCTGTAAGCAGACGTGCTGGTGCTCACGTTTCAGCCTGACACACACATTACAGAGCAACAACCAGAGGTACTGAACCTGCTCGCGCATGAAAATAAAAAGAATATAAAGAAGAGGCTCATCTCAGTATTGTGGAATCCAATCGCTCCTCCGGTGATAGAATCCCCACACAGCTCACCTGCTTCTATTCATGCCGGTGGGTCGAGGGATCATATCTGCTGGGAGAGGGACGGGGATTAACTTTTACCAAAAGA
Organism: Ophthalmolycus amberensis; assembly: GCA_024529925.1. NCBI lineage: Eukaryota > Metazoa > Chordata > Actinopteri > Perciformes > Zoarcidae > Ophthalmolycus > Ophthalmolycus amberensis. The sequence goes on along the minus strand of JAFEUB010001621.1, from coordinate 253,930 downwards.
AAAGACAGCGACTGGAAGCTTAGACGACTCTTTTCTTGGCTCCAGGCACCCTTCTCCTCCTCTCCTCCTCTCCTCCTCTCCTCCTCTCCTCCTCTCCTCCTCTCATCCTCTCCTCCTCTCCTCCTCTACCGCTCCCATCTTCTGCCCTCAGGACGGCATTGAGGGAGAGCGGTAAAAATAACAAAAAACACATGTAATTGGAGTGATTTTGTGTCTGTGCAGGTGTGTGAGGGAGCACATGTGTGTGTGTGTGTGTGTGTGTGTGTGTAGCACTTTTACTTTCCTCTGCATGAGTGTGTGCAATTGTGATGTTAATCAAGCATGTTTTGCATGTGTCTGCACTTTGTTTGTACATATAAACATAATCATGCCGACATGCACGGTGTGTGCGTGTGCGTGTGCGTGTGTGTGTGTGTGTGCGTGTGCGTGTGCGTGTGCGTGTGTGTGTGTGTGTGTGTGCGTGTGCGTGTGCGTGTGTGTGTGTGTGTGTGTGTGTGTGTGAGTGAGACCAGGTCCTGGTCTTCTTTGATCCTCTCAGGGTGAGATAGGAGCTGTAATACATGCCGGTGCTGTATTCTGTGAAAGGTCAGTGGAGGGCCGGCCTTGTCCCCTCGGGGTCAGACTTCCCTCCACGCAGCACGTCGACTCTTTTTCTTTTTATAAGTCCACCCGGACCGCAGCGGCTCAGCGCCTGAGGTGGCCCACCAGCGCTGTGCCGTGTTGTTGGAACTGGGTTACAAGGTGGCCGATCAGGTTTTTCACTGTGTCGCTATCGTTTTACAATATCAGTGACTGACTGTGTGATTGTTCTCAGGGATGGGGGCCTTTGTGCCACTTTAAATATTCTTTACTGCACCTGCTGGAAAATCGAAACGTTTTGTTCTTTCTCGACATCCTTTTTTAATCTCTTTTGCTTTTATCCCTTTTTTGAACCGTAAAACGTCTTCTGTCTGCTTACACGTTTGTGGGTTTATTAATTAAATTCTGAACTATTTTCTTTAGTTCCACAAAACACATGTGACGCTGTCGCCTCTCTTTATTTTATTGCATTTATATTTTGGCTTGCTGTGTTTGAGTTGTTTCATAGCTCGTGTTGTTATTTGGTTTTACGGGTGATCGTCATTACTTGAACCTAAGGTGTCGCATGTGTCGGGTTGAACTCTACTGTGTAGTGGCTGCTGATCATTTTGACGCGGCCATTAGCAAAATTGAACACACCTGTGGAGGAGCAGCAGCTCAGCGACGGGATTTAATAGAACATGAAAGGAAACAGAGTGAGAGATGCAGAGAACGGAGGAGTGGACGCAGACGAGCTGCACACCGTCTGGACGGCCGGGGGCCAAGCAGACAAAGTGTAACTGCAACAAAGTAAAAGTGTGGCCCCCCATTGGAGGCTGTTCCTCTCGTCTCCTCTTCAGGTTTCAGCAGCAGCGTGTCGGCGAAGTGCACCAGCGGGAAAGGATGTAGCTAGCTAGCTAGCAGCTAGCATAAATAACCTGGAACTGGACTGAGGGATGAGCGGCCTGTCCAACACTTGCACGGGACTCTGTGGTAAAACGTTTACCTCAACACACATTACTAAGAGATGACACTTGCGAGGTGGCCTCATACCTCATCATTAAAAGACCATAATGCAACAGGTTTGATTCCACCTTTACAATGAGAATCATCATTAGCATACATTGCTGTTGACCACTGGGTCTTTTCTATATTTCCACTTCTGAGGAAATCACAATTCATTTTTCTTTCATTTATTTTTGCTAATGCAATCAAACCATGGTGCAGATATCTACATCCATAACTATCAGTTCGATTGTACACATGATGAATGATGAAAAAACATTTTTCTGGAATAAATATATTTTGCTATCGGAACGAGCATTTTAAACACGTCACACGCTGTTGAGTAAAAGGACAAAGTGTGTAGCTGTCATGCTACCAATTACTTTAAGCTCGGTGAGCAATGATATCATTGCTGCGTGTGGAAGTGTTGTTTTCTGTGAGTATGTGGTTGTGTGTATGTGGTTAAAGCTGTTTATGTGTATATGTGCTGTGTGTATATGAGCAGACTTGTGTATTTTCCCACACATGAAAAGTGATTTATCTCAATGCAATTACAAAGTTTAAAGCGTGGCTTATCTTGACCCTTCTCTATTCACTCGTCACATGCAGGAGGGAGTTTATTTTCTCTGCTGCGCTCCGGTTAGAGCTCATTTATCCGCGGTGAGGAGAGATCGCCGCCGCGTCCAGGAGTCTAACATTTCAGTCTCTCTGACCCCAAACTGATCCCAACAAACGCTGGCGGATCGTGTGTCCCGACGGTCGCACGGGAAAATGCACGTTGCGAACATGAAAACATGGTTGACCAACGGCATGAATAACGGTTTGCAGGTATGCCTTGAAATATAAGAGTGTTTGTGCCGCACTGCGTGGATATGCATTTGGCACATTGTGAGTGTTCTGTCACAACTTTGTGGGATTTCCAGATTTTTCTCGTCAACTCTCACGTACAATATGTTTCACATTCAACCATTTGGGTTTTAGTGTTTTGACTTGCTTTTACTGTTAGGTTTCTGAAACCGTGCAGCCACATCCACCGTGAGTTACGACATGAAAGATAAAGGGTTTGAGTTAAACCATCGACGTTTTGAAGCTTGAGTTTGGAGATTTGGCCGTCGCCATCTTGGATAAAGGCCGTTGCTATCTTGGCTTTTTGTAACCGATGAACGGAAGTGACCATATTTGGAATGTGGAGGAGGGAAGTAAAGATGACTTGTAGGAATCTGTTCGCGACCTGTCAATCACAGTAAGCCCCGCCCTAATGCATCCCCTGCTTTATGGTCTGTGTGACTCTAAATGGACCATAATGTACTAAATGAACATCATGCTGTATTGAAGAAGACTTGAAACTAGAGATTGAGACCATAAACTCATGTTTACAATGTTTACTGAGGTAATAAATCAAGAGAGAAGTAGAGTCATTTTCTCATAGACTTCTATACAACCAGAGGAGTCGCCCCCTGGTGGTACATTAGAGAGAATGCAGCTTTAACCTCTTTATCAGTAAAAACTGACTTTGGGAAAGTAGATTTGTGGTCAGGTGAAACATTAACCTTGAATCCTGCAGTGGGCCCATGACTTCAAATTGCGATATCTTGATTTATTTCCAGTCCACAAAAAAATATTATATAAAATGAATAACTCGGATGCTTCCTGTCACAATGAGTATGATGCTACCATTTCACAGAAGAGAAGTAAGAGTTTAGAGCAGCTGTTGGTGAAGCCAAATTTATATTCCTGAGTAAACTTTGAATTACAACACAACAAAAATGTCTGTTTATTGTTGCCACAACATGATACATGTTTGCGAGGAAGCGTCTGCGTGACTGTTTAAGTCTTCATCCATGCTGACCACGTCTGACTGAAATCCATCTCCTGCCTCTTCACAGGAAGCTGTCATCTGCTTCATGCTAACTAATTACGAACCATAACCTCCTAAATATCAGTCTCCATTCCAAGCCTCGAGTTTCAGCCCCTGCAGGTCTCCCCCGTCACTGGTTTCTGCTGGGTAAGCACACGCATCACGCTGCCTCACGCTGCTCATGGATTTTTAAACATTCATATTTTACATATACACAACCGTGAACAGACTAAAGATATGTCGAATGAAACTGATAAAGCGTTCACGGTGCTGCTTAGTAACCTTTTTAAAATGTGCTATGAGATGCCGTCGGCCTGGAGATCGACGCATGAAGCCGAGAAACGTGTCAAATACAGAATAATGAGATGTTACTGCTAAACAAGGCCGAACGTGTGCGTTCAGTCAACATCCTGCGAGTTTGAGAAAAGAGGAGTTTTGAGGACGAGTCTTTTTCATACACTTTGTCTGTGATAAATTCTAACCAGGCAGTGTTTGATGATGTGCACACACACACACACACACACACACACACACACACACATCGTCATTATGCATATGTATGAGTTGTGTCGTTAAATATTCATCAGAGAGCGTCATTGTTTTTGGAGCACTACATATGGGGTAATTAGAGCAATAGTTTATATCTACATAAACAACTGCCTTCTGGTGCAGAGGGACTCGGCTTTAATGTCAAACAGGCAGGGGCAGTGTGTGTGTGTGTGTGTGTGTGTGTGTGTGTGTGTGTGTGTGTGCATGATTGTCAGTGTCAGATGAATGTGTTGTATGCATGCACATGTGTGTGTTTGTAATGTGAAACAGGCAGTGTCAGTGTAAGCATGTGTGTGTGTGTGTGTGTGTGTGTGTGTGTGTGTGTGTGTGAGAGAGAGAGAGGGAAGGGTGGGGGTGCCATGTAAAATGTGAAACAGACAGTGGCAACGCCTCAGTGGCACAGAGGGAAAGGCGTGACCGTCTAAACTGCCCCCTGGAGAACCAGAGAATCCGTCCCACAGCTCTGTGTGTGTGTGTGTGCGTGTGTGTGTGTGCGTGTGTGTGTGTGTGTGTGTGTGTGTGTGTGTGTGTGAATGCAGCTGCAGGAGATGTGAAAGGTCAGGTGATACATTACTGTTAGCATGAAACCAGTTGGACTCTTTAACGCTGAAGAACACAGCGAGTAATTGGAGTTCCTTCCCATCATCACACGGTCATCATCATCATCATCATCATCACTTTCTTTTCTTTTTTTAAAGTAAAGTGCATTTTGTCCTCGATGAATGAAAACACAAATACAATTGTGACTGTGACTTTGCATAGAGTGAAGTATATAGTATTAGTGAACGCAGAAGACAAATAACATGTTCATCATGTTTTAGTAAAACTAGCAAAAAGAAAAAGAACATCATAAACCGAGTGTTTTGAATTTAAGAACTGAAATATGTCCATGAATCCACAAACTGCTTTTGATTTTACAAAAGGAAATTGTGAGGTTTTAAATGCTAAACCACCAAATAGTTATTATATGATATATCTTTCCCCATTTAAAGGGCCAGTGAGAAGCATTTAAGGGGGATCTATTGGCAGAAATTAATAAGTATGTTTTCATTTATCACCTGAAAATAAGAATCCTTGTGTTTTCGTTACCTTTTAAATGAGCCGTTTATATCTACATACAAAGTCCGCCATGTTTGAAGCCAGAACGGAGAAACCAAACCCTGGCTGAGGCCGTGAGGGCTCAGCCATCGGTCTTCTACATGTTTGGCACACGAGAATAGTTTCAGTTGGGTGGTCTGCACTCTGACCGCTGGATGCCACCAAATCCTGCCATCAGAACACATTCGTCATCATTCGTATCAACTAAGATTTAACTCTGAGCCGGAGTCGACATCTACAATAAGTCGTTGTTGTTGAAATTTGATTTACAATTCTGTCACAACTTGTTGAGTGATCTAGTACACATGGATGTGCTAATGTACCTGTATCTACCTGTGTATGTGTCTTTGTGTCCTATCAATGCATTGACATTTACCTTCACCCCCCCCCCCCCCCCCATCAGTTCACACCAGGAAACAAAAGCACCTTCCTCAGCTCGGGGGAAATCCCACCACAGCATTGTCCGTGTAACTCACTGACGATTTCACAAAACATGGATACACGATAGGCAGAGAGAGGGTGTGTGTGTGTGTGTGTGTGTGTGTGTGTGTGTATCTTTGCATCATCCACTTTTTGGCATGTACTTTGTTTATGGGCGGCAACTTGACCAAAAGAAATTCGATTAAAAAAGGGAAAGTGAGCAGAAGAGAGGAGGATTGTTGCAGTTCAGGCAATAAATCAGAGCAGAAGTGGAGTTTCCGTTTTGTCGTAAAAGCCAGCAGCTCTGTGGTCTTGGGGTGGACGCATGCAGTTCATCTATTTTATTCTGTTATTGCATTCTCTTCCTTAAGTCTTTCACACCTCTGCAGCTCTGCAAGCGTTATGCTCTTTATGGTTTCCATTATTTCATTTGCTGCCTGCCTTCTCTTCTTCTTTCTTATTATCCCTGCACTGTCCTCCTGACTTTCTATACTCCCAACCTGCAGCACACGGAAACAAAGAGAGCAATGGCATGTTTAACCTTTTGTCTTTGATATTAGTGGAAGTGTGTCTGAGCTCCAGAGTCTCTTTAGAAAACCTCAGTTGACTGCAGCAGGATCTGACTGTCTGCTCCTCTCCGTCCTGGTTCTGGACTCATCCAGTCTTAAGTTCGTCTTTGCGGCCAAAGGTCTGATTCAAAGTTCGCTCTTGCTTTTCTTAGAGCTGTCTCCATCTCACCTCACACTTCCAGGCCGAGGATCGCTCCCCTTCCTCCCGCTATGTGTGCATCTGGCCGTGGGCTCGCTCCGGTCTGCCCGGGGCTCTCTGGAGAGGAAGCTTCTCCTCACCTGCTGCTGCAGCCGGGAGGAGACAAGGTGAAGACAGGAGGCAGCTTTCAAGATAGAATATAAACTCATCAATTCAACAGTTTCAGCCATCAGTATAATTGATGTAAACGAAAACGTGCAATGGTCAGCATGCAAAGGTCTTACACCTCATCAGATTTCATTGAAAGTTTTGAAAACTTTGAAACTTCACATTAAACAGAATATACAGTAAAAACAACAACATTATAATCCCAGTTAATACTGAACTATTGGCAGTATCAATGGAGATTAGTACAACTCACTCATTCCACCCGTCACACATGTGTTCAGTGAATGGAATCATATCAAAATATCCAGATTGATTTTAAAGTGATGCTTCCAGCAGACTGTCGGACGCTGCTGCAGTACGAGAGGAAACACGACCACTTCAGTCCACAGGGGGCGCCAGAATCAACACTCACTGAAAGATCCTCGCAGTAACTTTCACCAAATTGTGCATCTGTATTGTTTTATTGTATGATCATGTAAAAAACACACATGGGATTGTGTACCATAAGTGTACAAAGTGTCCCTGATTACGTTACGTAATGAAGTAGAAATGCGTTGCATATTTACAAACGTTTCCTTCGTGGTTCTAGAAATAAATAAGAAACTACAGTTCGTCTGCAAATCGCTGGCTTATTGAGCAATGTGTGAAGCAAGCGTTAAAATCCCCTCGTCAGTATTCCTCACTTGTTTTCACCTCCCCACGTGACTGTTCCTGTCTCGAGCACACCGTTCAAAATATTATCAATAAATTACACAACTAGAGGAATTATTCATACATATTATTCATCTTCTCTAAAACAGAGAACTAAAGTAAATAAAATCCAGAACGTAAAATGACCACTGTGGTCATAATGTGCTTGCATAAATGTAAACACAAAAATGACTCTGTCGAAGCTCTCACTGCCTCCCTACACACACACACACACACACACACACACACACACACACACACACACACACACACACACACACACACACACACACTTCCCCTCCCTGGTTACAGAGAGGAAACTCTAGCCCTCACCAGCTGGTCACCCTGCCACCAATCAGGTCATCTGCTCCTTTACACACACACACACACACACACACACACCCACACACACACACACACCCTCAGGTATTCACATGCATTCACATACAGCAGCCATGCACATGAAGCGTGTACAGGAACACGCTCACTAGCTGCTCTCTTCAGGACGATGTTCTTGTGGAGCAGCAGCGGTGTAGTGAGTGTGCTGCCGGCGAGCTCGGTCTCTCCGGGGGTCTGAAGGCCACCGGGGACCTCCGTGTGGCTCAGTGGCTGCTCGTAACAACTACCGTACTGTCAGCATGCAAACCTCCGGGACCTCATTATGTAGAATAGCGCTGCATTGTAAATATACGAGGTATAAATAGGCACTTAGTTCTTTCTTTCAATCTTTTTATTTTCAGTTTACACAGGAGTACGACATGCCACTCACAAACAGAACAGCACGTAACATACCTGCCAACCACACAAACAACCAATCCCTGACAAATACAAAAACAAGAACAAACAAAACAAAACAAAACAAAACAAAAACAAAAAAAAGTCAATAAATATAAGTCATCATCCTTCCACTAGATACCAATAAACATTATGAATATTATGAATATATCTCCCTGGGCGTCCCCCGGAACCCGAAGTTACAAAAACCTCCCTCCTACACACGTCCATGTGTATTCATGTGTATTCATGTGTATTTCAGCCCATACAATTGTATCTGCCAAATATTGTCCTCCACATGAGTTACATACAATATGGCGGCCAACCATGCAAACAGTCACACACAGTGACAAACAAAATATTGTGGACCTTCTTCCTTCAGAGTCACTTGGATCCCACGATTGCAAAACCTCTTCGTAGGATTTCGGCATGTTCCTCTCCAATATAATCCATAACAGGGTCCCAAACAGAGAAGAACCCATCTAGTGTCTCCATGGAGAACATGTGTGAGCCTTTCCAGTGGCACTTAGTTCTTGTTTAGTTTCTCCACCCTTAACAAGCCAACATTTAGTCTGTTTTCATCTAATTCTGGTCTGGACCAAAGCACAGTCCCAGACTGCTTGTGAGAGTTGGACTTTGACCGTTTCCAAGTGAACCCTGGTCCGGTTCGAACACAACCCGACCCAACAGCACAGACGGCCTCCCCGGCTATGTGTTGAGATGGACGCGGGTCAACGACAGTTCAACATAAGTGGGACTGACTCGGACTTCTGCAGAAGTCTGATGTTTGCTGGGCCGAAGAGAACAGACAGAATAATTAAATAAAGCACACAAAAATAGATGCGTTAATAAACTAATTTGAGATAAACTGGAGTTGTAGCTCCTCCATACATGTTACCTTGAACCGCAGCTGGATTCGTGGGGAAATCCATCTCGTCGGGCTTCAAGTAATGTGTTTATGTCCGGACCAATCAGTGCCCTGTGAGGAGCTGCAGGCAGCAAGGGGCGTGGCTTACATGTGTGGGAGACCACAGAGAGGCGGCTGTTGCTTTTTAAACAACAATGGCGGCTCCTGAAGAGGTTAGCGTGGCTGCAACAGCGTCAGTTATATCAGAAGAACTGAAGAGCTAAGAACGACACTGAAGGCTTTTCTAGATGCAGAAGATGTTTTCGCTCTTCTCCCAACTGAGTCAAAAGTTTGATTGACAGATGGTTCAATAGAAAACAAACCAAACGGATCAACTTCACTCTGATTCTGATCAACCAAACACTTGTGAAAGTGTCTTCACAGTAATGTTAAGAAGATGAAAGCACTGTTTAATCGTAACAAATATGCTGCTCCTTCAAAGCAGTGGCCTGATGTCGAGGGTGGCCTCTGAGGGCAGTTAACGGCGTTACCATGGTCAGATGCCACCAACTCCTCCACACTGTCCCTTTAAGCATCACAGCAGTGACGGGAGAGTCTTCGGTCTCACTATTGAAGATGCTTTTCTTTAATCTCCAGGGTAAGCGTTTGTTTTGTGGTGTATTCTTCTTCTTGTTGCTTGATAATAACTCAAATGTATCTAGTTTGGGATCCACATTATTAATGCTAAACATCAGGTTTTTAAATCACAAAGCAAGATCCGTCATTCAACACCAACATTCACTGACAGTTTACCACAGAAGCAAACCACAGAGGGAACAGAGAAGAGTGGGAACGTTATAATTCACAACATGAGTTCAACAGCGAGAGCCTCAGCTGCTGTCACTCCTTCTCTCTGTCGGCCGCTCCGATGTTTGTACTTCAGATTCAAAATGACTTGAAATGCCAAATACAATAAAAACACAGGAACCTGCCTCAGTGACACACTTCACGTTGGTGAACTGCACCATAAATGTTCCCTGACCGCGTCTCTCGTCATCCTGAAACACTGTTTTGACTGCAAAACAATGGGTGAAATTCAAGCACCACATGAGTCACATAAAACCCAAGAGCTGGCATTGCTTTCCCCTCTGGTTCAGGTCCAAGTCTGACCAGAGTCCTGGATCTGATTTCAATCTTCAGATACTGTTGCAGTGGCCAAGGCTTTCAGTTTCAGGAGGGGGGGAGAAAAAAAGCCAAATACTGTACAAAAAAAACAGTGCAACATGTAATCAGATATCCATATGACATTTTCTTCCCCCAAACTTAAAGTGCAATCACTCTCTTTCTCTCTCACTCACACACACACACACACACACACACGCACACACACACGCACACACACGCACACACACACACGCACACACACACACGCACGCACACACACACACGCACACACACGCACACACACTCACACATACGCACACACGCACGCACACACACGCACACACACACACACACACTCACACATACGCACACACGCACACACACACACGCACACACACACACGCACACACACTCACGCACACACACTCACACACACTCACACACACTCACACATACGCACACACGCACACACACACACGCACACACACACACGCACACACACTCACGCACACACACTCACACATACGTACAGATGACACACAGTCTGCTCCGGTAGTCTCACACAAAGTGCACACACTGCCTGCGCTGCTTTTTCCGCAGTCAATCCTTCACTGTTTCCTTCACTGTTTCCTTCAGTCTCCTAATTGGCTTTCCCCGGCCCAGCCCCACAGACCCGAGTCACAAACAATTAAAAACTCCATTTATATCCCCGCCGTGAGCACACGGGCTCCCACGCCGTGCGGCTAACACACATCAGCCCTCATCATCATCATCTGTGTGCGATTTGAAACTTCAGGCTGTTCTCCGTATTTATTTGAACGTGGCCCGACTTGAAAGCTCTGCGGACCGAGTGGCGGGAAAAAAAGTGCCGTTTTGATCACACAAATAATCTGTAACATCGTCCAGCGCTGCCTTTCAAATAAATATCTGATTCGGAAAATATTAGCTCTCCGAGCAGCCTGTTTATTGTTTGAGTGTTCTGAGGCTTCAATTGACTCGGAAAACATTTTTGCTTTTCCATCGACATCAGTGGTTCAAGAGGCTAAGATTTCAAAAGGGGGCTTGATGACCACGCTTGAGAAATAAACACACAAAGAAAACCCTTGCACAGGCGGGAGCTTTGCAGACAGGTAATTACCTTTTGCTCTAACAGAGAATGTACCACACATGTATAAATGACCACATAACAAGGAAGGAAAAAGAAATATGCAAACTTAGCAAATCCCAGTTCTACTCGTGTAACCAAATCCAGCGCGTGGACACAGATTCTTATCAGTCCATTTGGTTTTTATTTGTGACGTGGGCAGCAGTGGGCTGATTAACGACAGGAGGAGATCTGCAATAAAAAAGAGGATGTGGCTCCGTTTGAATCAGAGATTCAGGATGAAGACGTCAGCATTGCAGCAGTGATGGCGATCAGAGTCTCTGGTGCGCCGTCTGGATCCAGTGTTGTCTCTTCTATAAAATGCAACAAATACACTATCAAGACATACAAAACAACTACCAACAGACTCAAAAAGACCCAAGACGAATACAAAGTGTTGCGAAGAGACTCACAACGACTAAAAGAGACCAAAACGACTACAGACACAAATAGTCTACAAAGGGACTGAAACAACTACAAAGAGACACAAAGAGACAAAAAAGGCATGCAAAAAAACTACAAAGCGACACAAATACACTACAAACAGACACAAAATGACCGAAATGAAACTATAAAATGACGAGAGACACAAAAAGACCACTAAGTAGATCACAAAGAGACACTTAGCAACTACAGATAGACTCAAAATAACCACTAGGCCCATTTTGCTCATGCTGACTAAGTGTAATTCTTACTTACTGTTACTTCAATAAGACTTTCTTAATAATGAAAACAACAACTAACAATACAGTCTCATTATCTTATTCCTTCAAAAGGCTAAGAGCCACAGAAACGGAGCACACGGGCCAGAGGAAGGTATCAAATGAAGACTGAGCAGAGAAAGCAAAGAAATCAACATGCAGAGGTAAAATGAAGTGAGCATGTGTGTGTCTGTAATGTGTGAGGTGTTTGTGGAGATGAGCCGTGGCGTGCCAGAGGCCACAGCAGGTGCTGGAGTCTCTGGAGCGCCTCGGCCCAGTATGTGTCGGTATCCTTCCTCCTCATCATCTCAGCTTTCTTCTCTCTGTCGATATAAATAAAAACAGACAACTCGCCACAAAGCAGTCGGCCGGAGCCAAAGGAGACACGTCCTGTGTGGCGGGTTGAGATCCTCTGTGCTCAGAGACACTTCAACGCAGCAGTTTGAGTCGCTCTGATCACATCTCTCAAGCTGTTCAGAGCAGTTGGAGGTTTGAAATGTGTTCGGTCACGTTAGTTTAAAATACCTTTCTTACATCTGTATAAGTGAGCGTCTTTGTTTTTATACGTTGATTTGCTGAGTTACAAAATTTAAGTTAAATATTTCACATACATGCTGTTAACACTACCGGGTCAACAGGTCCTCAAACCAAAACACGAAATCGGATGTTTGTTATTGATTTGTCTCTTCAACCCGATCTTATGGGAAGGCAGCACAGACTCTATATAAGACGTCACTCATTGGTTTGTTGACTGATGTTTTGAAGCCGTCGCCATCTTGGATTACAGCCGTCGCCATGTTGTTGTTTTTTGCAACCAGTGAACAGGAAGTGACCATATCTGGACTGAGGAGGAGTGAGAGACGTCGTATACGTCTCTGGTAGAGACCTGTCAATCACCGTGTAGCCCCGCCCTAAAGCATCCCCTGCTTTATGGTCTGTGTGACTCTAAATGGACCATAATGTACTAAATGAACATCATGCTGTATTGAAGAAGACTTGAAACTAGAGATTGAGACCATAAACTCATGTTTACAATGTTTACTGAGGGAATAAATCAAGAGAGAAGTAGAGTCATTTTCTATAGACTTCTATACAACCAGAGGAGTCGCCCCCTGGTGGACTCTAGAGAGAATGCAGGTTCACTCAGCAGAGCTGGACACTGGTACCGGTTCCAGCACAGACTACAGGTTCTTATTGGGGTCTTTATGGGGACAGTCAAGGTTAGACAACTTCAATACGACAGATTGGGTTATGATCATTGTCACGGTTACATCTGTCTCCACGTCTTTCAGCGAATATTACAGTCCTCCATTAAATAATTCATAAATCAGCTGTTTGAACAGAAGACCTGGACAGACTGTCGCTCTGTGTGGAGGATACACAGGAAAGAATATCCTGAAATCATAATTTAAAATAATAATAACTTTATTTATATAGCAGCTTTGAGAAACAGCAACAAAGTGCTTTTCAAAAAAACAAACATGATAAAAGTAATTAAGATCCAGAACTTCAGATATAAACAAGATAAGATGTATTGATTGAAGATAGATCATTGAATCAACATGTGTCACATGTTGAAGGGTCTTTGGTGGAGTTGGACAAGCTCTGCATTGAACGGTTTAAAAGGCGCTGGTCATCCAAACCCATTCCAGGAAACACGTTGGTGTTTGTTCGTCACTGATTGCTGATGAGGAGCAGCAGGTGACTCAGCCAGGTGTTTCTACAGAGGAGCCAGTCAGTGTGCAGGTGAGGAACACAATGCAAACATTTATAAACACACACACACACACACACACAGAGACGCGGGAGAGAGTCCGTGGAATAGTCTGAAGAAAGAGACGCTAGGAGACACCGGAACAGGTATTTAGAGTGCAACTGTTTCTGTCGAGCGTACTGACTTGAAAATAAATTTACATAAAGTTCACAAGCAGCAGGACAGGATCCTGTTTTGCATGACAACATGTTCACGAAGCATTGAATGTGAACTTGTATTTTGTGTGCGAAAGACGCAGAGTGACGCGTCCAAATGTCCTTAATGAGTGTCGAGCCGTTATTGTGCAACACTATTTAAAACAAATGTACCGGATCTGTGTTTCCCTCTACTTATTCTAAAACGGTGTTTTTTTCCCAGTCGGTTGTTTCAAAGGCCCTTATTTGCACATTTCTTCTCCAGGCCTCCGTGATGGAGTCAGACATTACTCCGTGATGGAGTCAGACATTACTCCGTGATGGAGTCAGACATTACTCCGTGATGGAGTCCGATGTGGAGCTTTCTTAACGTCCTTTCTGAACGTTCCCAACAGACACTCTCTCTTACTGAAACTTGGATCACTGACTTCCATCACTGCATTGAGAAATGCACGTTTCTGTGCGCTGAGGAATGATTCCTTAAAGTAACCTTTTACTCCGCTCCACCCTAACCCCACCCCGGCATCTGCACTTTGCCCGTGGGAGTCGGGGACGAGTAGAAATCCCCCTTTTCCCTGCGGTGCTCCGTCCCCACACATCTCCAGCCATTCCTCCTCCGTCTCCTCCCGTAGTGGATCACGCATCTCCTCTCAGCCTTGTTCCTGTCCTCGGTGAATCACGGGGCTGAAACTCCAGATATTGGGTTCCCGGTGTTCTCAGCCCCATGATGTGATGTAGTGAGTGAGTTCGGGTGCACAGTGAGGCCTCTTCAGTTCTGCTTCACGTCCATCGCTCGGTGAGGTCCGTGTGGAAATATGGGATGAAGCTGTGGCGAGAGGGAGATACTGTATATCTCCGATGTGAGGTGCTTGTAAAGTATATTTGTGGACATAACCTTTTTATTTGGCACATCAAGTATCACTTTTACTAAAAATCCATCATTACTTATTGATTAATTTTGTCTTTTTCACTCAAAAAGAAAAGGTTCTGAAGTTTATTTACAGCTGAAAATGTAACTTGTGTTGACTCAAAGCACACAACTGTGGATACATTTTAGGATGACGGAGCACATTGACACAAAGAATCCAAACTAACACATGATTAACAATGAGAACAAGGAGATACTGCTTTTTGCTTTTAAGAAAGAAGGAAATCAGAAGCAGTTCTCTGTGCAGTGAAGCATCTCTTTAAAGCCGATGAGCTGAGTGTGATTTCTGTATGAGACCAAACTACAGACATAACCAAAAGCATGCAAGTTCTATAAACCCTTCTCAGTCTAATCCAGAAGTGCATCTGTCCTCTGATGCCGTTTTCCACTTGTCATCACTATGTGAACACAAAGTGTGCAGGAAAGCCCTGTGACAAATAATTCACATCCAGCAACCTCTGGATATATTATAGGAGCATGACGTCAGGCAGAAGTGATTTTAGTAAAACAAGAATCCACATTTATTACGTCAGACATCAACCCGCTCACAACTGATGAAAGGAGATTTGGGTTTGACGCATAGAACTGACAAAAAGGTCTCCATCACAAACGGCAGATTCCGTCAGCTCACTTTTATATTTCAAGGCAAAAGAAAGAAAATGTTCAGCAGACGACAGCGCGACACAGACGGCAGCGGAAGCTCCAGAGTTCCGTCTGCCGCCCAGCTCAGCTTTTCATCAGCGTTTGTTTCGTGTTTCCACTTTTTAAAACAACTTTTACATTATTCTGTATTTTGAAACCCAGCTCATGTTCCTGTTAATTACAGCAGCCGACGTGACTTTAAACTCGTGCACTAAGACCCGCCCTGCAGCTAACACGCTCACTTTTAATTGGCCGCCTGAATTTAACGAAACTCGCCACGTTTTTTCCCCCCGAACTTCAAATGGACAGAAATCCGTCTGAAGTGCCAAAATCTGTGTAACGCCGAGGCCTCTAAGCCGCTAACGAGCTCACAGTTGCCGTTGTTCACGGACTCCCGCTCTTTATTACCTGTGGAACATGTGGAATAATTAGCGGGCTCTCACCGTCTTTTCATCACTGAGCTGCGGGAGGTTGCATCAGCTAAATTGAGCCCTGCAGGCGGAGTAAACCTCCACCTCTCTGTATATCACACGTCTGGTACAGGACCTGTGAGTGGTAGATGTCATCACATGATAAAGTATCACTGTTATAAGCAGGTACTTTTACATGCTGCAGCACGGATGAGTTGTTGATGCATAAGAAGTATTCAGTGATACTTTAGTAGAATACTGCTTTATAAACAAGATGCACTTGATGATTCGAGATTATTATTATTATTTATCACTCCAAACTGCTTTTACTGGATCCTCGTTAAAGACGAAAAAAAATCAAGTGAATACATGAAATGAACACATTATAATTGTTATTCCTTTTATCTTTTATTACTCTTATTGTGTTTTCAGACGCATCAATTAAAAAAAATCAATCTACTTTCTCAATTCTTAAAAAAGAAAATAATTACAAAAATAAATGTGTAGTGATGTTGGCTGGTCAAGAACATCAAATGCTACAAATATTCAGCAATTTTACCAGGTGTGTGTGTGTGTGTGTGTGTGTGTGTGTGTGTGTGTGTGTGTGTGTGTGTGTGTGTGTGTGTGTGTGTGTGTGTGTGTGTGTGTGTGTGTGTGTGTGTGTGTGTGTGTGTGTGTGTGTGTGTGTGTGTGTGTGTGTGTGTGTGTGTGTGCGTGCGTGCGTGCGTGCGTGCGTGCGTGCGTGCATTATCAGACTTTGGTGAACAAAATATCATTTTTGACAGAAAACATGAACCCAGGATAGAAATGAAGTGGATCCACATTTGCAGCACACGCTGTACATGAAAGCAACGTTCCGGGTTCATCAGACTAAAACCGAAAGCCGTTTCAGTGACTCCAGCCAGCTGTAGAGCGGCTGGTAATGAATTGTGTTTTCCAACTTCACTTTCTCTTTCAAAGGCATGCCGCACGTTGTTACGAGGGAAACACTCGTTCTCTCCTTGAGCTTCACAGATTAACTGGCTGCACTTTTTAAAAGTCTTTGCTTGATGTCAGTGACTGTAAAACGAATGAAATCAACAAAATGGAGTTGGATTTGCAACATCTGTCCTCTACAAAAAGAACAAATAAAAACTCTGTCTGAGTGAATTTGCATTTCTACTAATTGTTCTGAGCACTCTCTCAGATTAAAAGTGTTTGTTGCAAACGTCCTCAAAGCTAAATGGCTAAATGCATTTCCATGTTAAGCAGCTAATGCTCTTACTGACGTTGACCTACAGTGGGTGCAATAAGAGAGCTGCATTTCTAGTTTTACGTTCTGTAATACTGGGCTGCTTGTGTTTACTGTGAAACAAGAAACATACCGACAGTATTTAAAGCAAAGGAGAAATAAGAATCTCTGTTCCCGTGAGTTTTACGTCAGAACACCCACAGAATGCTGTCCATCAGCAGACGGAGATCGAGCGAGTTCACCATCAGGTTTGGTTCCCCCTCCACCACCACCTCCTCCACGCTGGATGTATTTTATTCCTTCAACATCAATCGTTTGTTCTTCTCGTGTGTATCAAATAAAACCACTCGGACAAAGAAATTCAAAACCATGTCAGCGCGTCCAGCTTGTTATCTGAATGTGGCAGAATGATTCAGTCGTTTAGGGACTTTTATAACGTAACGTTATGTTATGTGTTACCTCTGCAGCGTATTAGAGGCGGGAGAACTGTTCACCTCAGTTTGTGCTTGTTTTTACGTAGAAATGTCGCAGCTTTAAACTAACGATCGTAATAACAAAGAGCATGAAAACTGCAGAGACGGAGTGAAAGTGATGGAGTGCTCGGGACAATTGACCCCCCAAAAAGCTGCCATTGTGGATGATGGATTCCTCCCTAATCGGAACAGTTTGCCCAGTCGCCCAGCTGGGCTTCATGTGCTTTTGATTACTCTCCGCCATTTAGTTCCACAAAATTACATGCTGCCTAATGGCCTTTTAATGGTTATAGGTTCCTCTGCTCTTTAATGAGCTGCACCAGTTGGTTGCTAATGCCCTGTGGAGGTTTGGCAACCGTCCAGTGTGGTTAAGTATATTACCCACCAGTTTACAACTTTTGTTGTGTGACAATCACAAACAAGGAGGTTGGCTGTTGAAACGCGGCTCCTGGTTTTGCGGCGGCGGGCGATCGGCACGGCTCCGTCGTTGTGCTATTAGGGCGTTTGATTGTTAGCGCTCTCATGCTGCCGGTGGTTTCTGTTTGTTTTCTGGAGGTGATAATGTGGCAACGATTCCCGTCTTCACGTGCACATGTGCCACACACACACACGCACATGCACACACACGTTGACTGCAACATGTCTTGTGGCTCGGCTTTGTAACGAGACGGTGGGAGGCTCTGTGTGGGTCGGGAGGTCAAGGTGAGAGAGTCCACCAACGCCGGCTGACCTTAATCATCACTTAATGTGTTTGTTTGATTTTTATCTCCCACCACACGGCTGTGTTTGTGTCCCGGTGTGTGTGTGTGTGTGTTTGTGTGTGTGTGTGTGTCTTAATGGGGACGTCAGCAGCTGCTTTTCCGATGAGTGCCTGTTTACTGGACCTAATTAAGCAGAAAACGGCCACACATCTCCTCCAGTAAAGTGGGACCCCTGAACAGATGGCCCGAGGACCCGAGAGGCCGGCTGACACCTTGACCGCCTCGGATGGCCGGTCAAAAAAAACAAAAGTCCACCGTGTCCCCGTCGACACATCCCATCTGAAACAAGGTCAACATCCGGTAGAAGCTCCCATCTGATTTAAAGAAGCGGTTCCAGATTGACAGAAAGAAATGTTCACGTTCAGTTGCTGTAAACAAATCAATGTGATATGATTTTTGGTGGAACATCAGTTATAACGCTGACTGTTTTTCTGTCTTAAGCCATTGGCTCACCTCTCGGGGGGGTTTCTTCAGTTTGACAGATCTTGGGGAAACTGCCCGATCCGCCCGGAGGAGGAACTCTGGGAATCGTCGTCCGCGTTTGTTATTCTGCATATTCTGCTTTATCTGTCTGGAGTCTGACAGAGGCTCACCCGAGGGGACGTGCGGGACACTAAACGGATCACGGGAGCAGCTCGCTACACGCCCCGCTGACACCGACATCACCACATAGCTATGCACCCCCCCCCCCCCCCCCACCGCAGGCCCCGTCGTGTTTTTAAAAGAGTCGTTTCAACTATTACAACAGTGAACTGCTCTTCAGTAGCTCTAATACTTCTACTGCAGCCACTATACTGCAGCACCACGGCTGCAGCTAGACGCCAACACACACGACGCTTCCCCTGCGTGTGTGTGTGCGTGCGTGCGTGCGTGTGTGTGTGCGTGTGTGTGTGTGTGTGTGTGTGTGTGTGTGTGCACTCTAGAGGGCAGCAAGAGACCATGTAGGATGAGTGGCAGCTCCTGGACTTTGATGCATCCATGCGAAGCAGAACAACTTGCACCTGCGGGGAAGTTATCGATTCTGTAATGAAGTGTTTTGAATGAAGAGAAATTAAACCCAAACTCAGTCGCATTGTGTCGCAAGCTCACTTGAGACAAAAACCAATGACTCATCGAAAAAAAAGGTAAAATGAAATAACTGCCAATATTCGTTACTAAATAACCATTAATAGAACACTTTGGTTTCTGATTTACAGCGTTCACAGTAAAATAAACGGCCTGTCAGCAGAGCGTTTCTGCAGCAAGTGTCGGATGAATCCATAGATCACGTGTGATAAATAGGCCGACATTCCACGGTAGTCCATGAAAATCACCTTCATACAGTTTTACAGCATGTTGATAATAAGAGCCGGACTCTATTACGGGATTGTCCTGTCATCACGCTCAGAGTGGACTCAGGAGGAAACCCGACTCTGCTGTTTGTGAGTCCGGAGACGAACAAGCAGGATTAGTCTGGGAACGACGAGGCCGCCGAACATTGTGAACCTGCGCAAACAGTCTTTGAGTCGGTATCCCCTGCCGACAACGTGCTATGTTTTAACTTTATGTTCCCACACATGGGCGGATCAAGAGACGACGGGCCCCTGGGCCCCAAGCGAAAGGCCCCCAGCATCTCTGATACATGGAGCAAGACGCACAGCCTTTAACGTGGTTTCGCCTCTTTTTGTAGCAGTTTTCTGTTTTTTTAATGTTTGTTTTGAGTCGTTTTGTCTCTTTGAAGTCATTTTGAGTGTCTTTGTGGTCGTTATTCCCCTTTTTCATAGTAGTCGTCTCTTTGCAGCAGTTTTGGGTCTCTTTGAAGTCGTTTTCTGTTTCTCACTCGTCATTTTTGTTTCGCTACTCTTTATAGTTTTGGTCTCTTTGTAGTCTTTGTAGTTGTTTCATGTTTCTTTCTGGTGAGTTTTATTCATTTTTTTCTCGTTATTTTGAATCTCTATGCTGCTGTTTGTCTCTTTGTAGTTATTCTGTGTATCTTTGTAGTAGTTTTTCTGCTTTTCATAGTGGTTGAAATCTCTTTCCAGAAGTTTTACGTCTCTTTGTAGTTTTGTGTCTCTTTGTGATCATTTCGAGTGGCATTGTAGTGATTTCGAGTCTCTTTATAGTTGTTTTACATTTCTTTGTACTGTTTTTGTGGCTCTTTGTGGTCATTTTGAGTCTCTTCTTTGGTGACCGGTGTCTCTCTGAGTGACATTTTGTGGGTGAAGGCCCCTTACACTACAGGGCCCCTGGGCCTGTGCCCTCTAGGCCTGTTCAGTAATCCACTCATGTTCCTGCGCTGTGCGTATGCCATATGTCCATCGTATCCAAGAGGAATGGCACGGTCAGTTAAGGGGGCACATGAAGCTAATGGCACATGACCGTATGCCTGTTCTAATGGAGAACGGGCTGTTGGAAGCTCACAGGGCCACCGGACGGCTATTGTTTGGAATTTTTAAAGAAATCATATTTTGAACACGTGTAACATCTGTTTAATTAGTTTTTCATCGTCCGTAAAGTGACATTTCTGATTGTGAATATAAAGTCACAGACGGTGCGCCATGAACGGCTGCTGGATGCCAGCGATTAAACAAAGCAGTCCCTGCCCTCTTCATTACCCTTCAGCATATCCAGACTTCAATATACATCCGACCTTTCACTGTTGCAGCAGAACTCTCACAAGTGCAAAGACGCCAACACAGCTGACTATATTTGGGAGAGAAATAGGCCTTGTGCACGGACAACGACCGGCGTTTGGCTCACGCCGTCGCCATAAACAGGGTGATCAGTGTGTAAATGTCAGCAGTCTTTGGAGCTGCAAAGGGCTTTTAATTTGTCTGCTTTTATTACCTATCAGAGAGACAAGATGCCTGTTATGTGCTGCCAAACACTCGACATGCCCAAACGGCCCTTGACCTTTTTATGCCCCAGTTTACAGCACGGAAACCTGCAGCCTCCACAGGCGGTAGAGAGAGTCTCATAACTTAACGTCTCATAAATGTATTCTCTGTCAGAGGCCAATCTGGGGACCTGTTAAACATCTCAATTTAAGATCCAGGGCTTATAAGTAAAACTGTGTTTGGTGCAACTGTCAGTGTTTCCTAAAGATACTAAATATTACAGAAGATGCTTCAATTTGAGCAGAAGAAATACATATTTTAATGAGTTTAAGAGTACACTCCTGCATACAGCACTAACAGTGTGAGTTATTGGTACAGTGAGGATGTGAAATGTCTGTTTTTTCCTCTCTCTGTAATCAGTAACACATATTTACACACAGACACGCTGTCTGTGTTTTAAACGGGTGTATTAGCGCCGTGGAATGGGACACATTCCCCGCTGAGAATCTATTACAGTCAAACACGCGCACAAATCTTCATTTCATTTCACTGCCACAAATTGAGCAGAGTCAAGCAGAACAATGAAATCATGTCGTTCATTCATACACACACACACACACGCAGCGTTAGGCATATGAATAAAAAGCAAATAAGACGGATCTAATTTCAAGAACACCAGAGCACAGCAGCACATTTCTTGGATACACTTTAGATTACGTCGAGGCGCTCTTATTAAATAATAGATCTTAAAAGCCCCAAACTCTGATTGTACATCTTTATTTGTACCTGTTTGATTTGATAAGTTTCCCGGCTAAATTTAGATTGTTTGTAATCAAATCTCGCCAACCTTGTTACTAGTAGATGAGCTGAGGTGCAGCTTTCATCTCATGACTAACTTAAAGCTCTTAAAACTCTTAAACTTGCATGTGTTACTTTTCAACAACGCATTAATATCTGGTATCAGTCTGTGCTATTAAACACAGAATACTCTGCCATCTGAAAGCAGACACACGGAGTGTTAAACGACACCGTGTTTTAAGAGCGCGTCCTTATTTAGCAGTGGCTTTATGGGCTGAATGTTGTCTGTGTGAATCACCCCCTTTTTAGTCCAAGGGGCCATTAACAGCTAATGCTATCCAGTGCTAAACTGTGCGGGGGGGGGGGGGGGGGGGTAATGAAACCTCGGGAGTCACGACACTTATCTCCCTCTGCAGTCACAGCCCCAACATGGCTGCCGGCCCGGCTCAGTAGAGCCTGGGAGGAAAAAAATCAAGACGGTGTGTAATATCAGCGTCTCGGTCTCACAGCAAGCAGCCGGTTTAAACGCCACCATCTTGTACTTTGGAGGCCGGCGGGCTAGTTGTGGTCCAGGCAGGTATGCCTGGCACTGTGTCCCGTCATGCCAGGGAGGTCAGCGGGGACACTTATAGACCGTTTGTCTTCCAGCACATGGAGCTGCAGGAGGCGACGAGGTGACGGACGTCGCAGAGGACAGAGAGTCCGTCTCTCTGCAGGTTTTAACACCGCAGCCGTAAAAATGGAAGCAGGAAGTGCTGAGTAATAGAGTGATAATAATAATGTTAATGCAACTTTACAGAACGCATATTTAAAACAGGAAAGGTCTGATGATCAGAGTACAATGAGCTGCACCTGAGGACACAAACAATGCTCTGGTCAAGGAACATTACATTTCCACGATTAGCTGACAAATGACTGAAAAGTGCTTTAAACCTGCATTCTCTCTAGTGGCCACCAGGGGGCGACTCCTCTGGTTGTATAGAAGTCTATGAGAAAATGACTCTACTTCTCTCTTGATTTATTACCTCAGTAAACATTGTAAACATGAGTTCATGGTCTCAATCTCTAGTTTCAAGTCTTCTTCAATACAGCATGATGTTCATTTAGTACATTATGGTCCATTTAGAGTCACACAGACCATAAAGCAGGGGATGCTTTAGGGCGGGGCTACTGTGATTGACAGGTCTCTACCAAGGAGTTGTCTGGTCTGAGAGTTGTCGTCGTCTGACAACTTTCACCCTTTCAGTGTGTTTTCACTTCATGAAAGTTAATTGCAACATGTTAGTCGCCTAAAAGTGTTTTATTCAGTGTTTTTGTGTCTGGTTGCAAAAAAACAAGATGGCGTCGGCCAAAATGTAGAACACAAGGCTTCAAAACAGCAGTCCACAAAACCAATGGGTGACGTCACAGTGACTGTCTACTTGTTATACAGTAGGTCTTCGCTAGTTGATGACTTTTTAAAGTTTTATGATTTTTATTTTTTACTTCTCTTGTGCTGAACATATCGCATATGTGACCATCAGAGGCAGTCTCAAAGACAAATGTAATGCAGATTAAATCTACACGTATGTTTTGTACCTCAGGTATCAGGCTGTATGTCTATATTCAAGGGAGGTAAATATTAAACTGATGTGTAACTGTGACCATTTCTGTTTCAAAAATACATTTGAATCATTTTTATTCAAGACCTCCTATGGAGCATATCGAGACAATAACATCCTCATCTGAGACGCAAACATTTTACATTTCTTAGACACGTAATATCTATTCAGTCGTGGAATGAAACTCTTTTTTTAAAATGAGGGATTGATCAAAAACAAACACTGAAACATAAATGTGGAAATCATGTGTGCATTGAGATGTAGCCGTGGCGAGGAAGGATATGAAGTCCGTGGCTTATACATATAAATATATATATATTAATAACAGCAGTGACTCATCGAGTTGCCCCCAAACAATCTGACAGATTCAAACTGGGTAACATTAAAAGTGGTTACATTTCAGCGTAGAAGCTGCTGGCTCGGCACTTTGGCCGGAGAGGTGTTAAAGAGTCGAGGCAGATCTGTGCCGGCGTGAGTTACATGAGCTCCGGTACTTAGTGCGGCCGAGGATTTGGATGTAAGTAGGAGCAGAGTGATCCGGGCCAAGGGTGATGACTCAAGGCGGATTTGTGACGCAGAAAATAGTTTATGAACATCCTCCGGGTGTTGGTTCAGGATTTCAACCACTTTCAGGAACAGTTATTAGGAAAGAGTATTTCTAAACACTTCGTTACTTGTCTTTAATCAGTGTGTCGTTTGAATGAAAGCAACACGCTGAATATTCCTCCGAACACTTATCTTGAGCGATGACACTGAGCTGAAACATTACAAAACGTAAAGCTTATTGAAATCATGCTTCAGGAGGATGTTTCAGAAAAATAGTTTGTGATCTTTGCAAGGCCAGTACGACAAAAACATTTCACTAATAACAACTGAACGGTTTGATGTTAGAACATTAACATTAATTATGCAATTGCTCCTTCATTTGAAATGATGCTGTATGATTCTTAGTCAGTGACGGCAATAACAGTAAAGTCTTTTGTTATTTCTTCAGTTGGTAGTTTGAGTTCCATCTTGTGTCTGTTGAGTAAAACTCAGTGCTGCAGGACGTCAGCTGTGATTTCTCTGTAAAAGCTGCAAAATTCAAAATTCTGAGCTTTATGATTGAAGGTTTGCTTCCAAACGGCTCTCAACATGGCGGCAGGGAGGGTGAAGAATTCAGCTAATTTGAATGCCTTTATGGCAAATAAACAACGCAAAAATGCAAAATACAAAGCTGTGAATATTTCACATTAAGACTATTCACACGGGTTTCTGCACACAGAGAAACTACCAGCACCCTGTTGACCCAGATCAGCGTCTGACAGTCTGTCTGAGGTGAACTGTTGTACAGACTGAACCTACTGTCAGATGTTTTATTGCGTTTCCTTTCAGTGACACGCTCTGAGTGAATCGGAGTTCCCTCTGGTAAACAGTTAGTGTATGTCTAGGGCTTTTATTGTGGAGGGTCAGAACAGAAGGAGAGGATCTGGTCTGCGCTGCCTTTGTCAGGGTTGAAAGCACGTTTGTCCTCCTCCAGACCTATAGTCTGTGTTAAAATATTCACTCCAAAAAGATTAAATAATATGTGTATATATATATATATATATATATATATATATATATATATATATATATATATATATATACGTGTGAATTAATAGCATGAAAAAACACCCTCAGTGAGTAAAGGCCTTAAGACTGTAAACATATAGAAACTCTCCTGACCTATTTATATGCTTGAATCGCTATTGTCAGCAATAACTGAGCTAATGTTTACTTAACATGAAAATGTAGCAAATCGTTTAAAATATTCTAAATATTAGAAGAAGTGTCAGTTTTCCACGTCCAGCTGTCTGCTTCTAGAAGCTCCTTCCACCGTGTCATCACTATGCGTTGTACTTTTGGCACGAGACGACAGCAAGACAGGTGGCAAGTTATTTTAATAATTAGTAATAATATCATCCGCTCACACCCTTGCTACACACACACACATGCACTCGTTCCATGGCAACACATGCTGATCAGTGCTGACAGGGTGTCGGTGTGTCCCAGCATGCAGTTTGGAGGATCTAAAATAGGCCTCCTGCACAGCTGGGGCTGCAGGAATGGAGGGAGAAGTGGACGACCAGCTCGATCCTGTTTGCAAACACTCGTACCCGGAGCCGGCTTTGTGCGGTTGTCGCGCTTGGTGTGGTTTCTCCTCGTGCGGATTCATGCGGAGCCGCGCTTTTGAGATCCCGCTGGCAGCGCTCAAGGACGAGGTTCGGCTCACTGATCAAGTGCAGGAGTCGGCCTTCGTTGTGTAGCTGAACAATGTTGCACCTGTCTAACGGTTACAGGCTATTCATTTGATCTGCATGTAGGGCAACTGCTATAAGACTCCAGAGTCATTCTTCCTGAGAAATGAATTTACTTGTCGTCAAATGGAAGATGTGAGACCGGCTCTTGTAGCAGCGTCCCACTGGGAGGCAGTGCACACTTTACTTCAACGAAGATGCGATGACGGGAGGATCCTCATCCTTCAAAGACACTACATGAAGTATTTTAGCTCCAAATTAAAATGGAAAATTTGATGAGATTATTCTTGGAAAATAAATCGATGAGTTCCAGTCCCAGTGCTCCCACTCTGCTTCTTGAACAGAACTTTTTTGCTCTATTGATTTAACCCAGAGAGTTGAGTTGGGGGGGGGGAGTTTTTTTCCACTTCAGATTTGGTATAATTTAGCGAGTGACTTCAACAAAAGGAGACGTTTTGTTTGAGTTAAAGAAATGACAACGGAACAATTAAAAATAAATCTTGAGTTGAACTTCCATTAATCTCGGCTCGGTTTGGGTTTCATCTCTCCGGGCCCTGAGGATGGAGGCCCTTCATTTGATTTATATCATCCTCCTCTTTGCCTGAACTGGAAGTCGGGGGGAAATTACATAGTTTCACTAAAAAATACTGCCGATTAAACCCCCTCCCTTGTTCTGATGGAGGGAAATCTTCCCTCCCTGCTTCAAACCGTCCATTACTCAGTGTTGTAAATCTCCCAACAACGGATTAGATCAGCAGCAGCTGGAGGGATTGTTGTTTTCGTCGCTTTTGCTCTTTTCGATTGACAAAATAAAATGTAGCAGCCCCAAAGTCTCCAGCTGTAGATTGTGAACTCTGCTTCAGTAGAACACAGATCCTGAAACAGCTTCTCCGAGGAGCTCATGAGTCGTTCTCAGGTGATTTAGTAGCAGTGGTGTACAGTAACGAAGTAGAAATACTTCGTTACTGTACTTAAGTAGTTTTTTTGGGTATCTGTACTTTACTTTACTACTTATTTCTATTTACTTTTACTTTTACTTCACTACATTTTGCAAAGAAAACCGATACTTTTACTTCGATACATTTCCCCTGAAACCTTCGTTACTCGCTACAAAATCAAATCTATCTTTAGAAACAAATGAATCATGAGAGCAGCGTCGGGGACTGTGGTGGAACACAGACTGCAAGCAAGCAGGTTTGGTGAATCAGTGGTCCTAGCAGCAAGTTAAATCATTGGTTAATCACATTAATGCGCAATTGTAAACAAGTGCTCTCAAAGCCGCGGTGTTTTGATTCCCAGTGATGCCCAGGATGCTACATGCTATAAGCTAGCGGGCGACTACCTGAGTATAATTCCACTCTACGATGACTGATTTCATGATGGAAGCAGAAATGGAAGCACCTGCTACTCCCGCAACAAACTACGGTGGTGACGAAGACCAACACCCGTGGATCGCTAGCGAGTTAGTGAGCTGAGGAAGTGTTGACAGTTGTGCAGCACTTGTTGGCTAACGTTAGCTGTAGCTATATACACGGATTGACAGGAGCCGCGAGAGCGCAGCATTCGGGGAATCCTTCGCAGCTGTGCGCAAGCTGTCTGTGACGCTGAACACACCTCTACCTGCCTCAGCGACCTGTGAAAGGCTATTTAGCATCGCAGGACTAGTCTTCAGCCCAAGAAGAGCGAGACTGAATTCTCCATTTTGAAGATGAACAGGACATGTTTCAGTTTCAAGTACGGTAATGACTGTGTTGTTGCTTTAGTATTGATCATGTTTTGATATTTGAGTCATGTTGTGGATGATCAGATGGAGTTATGATGGTAGCAGTCGCCCAATTGCAGATTCAGCTTGAGCGAAACCTTTGTCTATTGTGTTCAAATCAGGCCCATAGGAGTTTACAAGGCAGGCGTCCTTTCTCTAAACACTGACCTGATGCATCAAGTGGATATGTTTTGCTGAACATAATATTATGCATTTGCCCTCTACATCCTCTAGTCTAATGAGCAGACTTATAAACGCACTGTTACAACTCCTTCATAGTGTCATATTGCTTTTCGGAGAATTATGATGATAAGTTCATAGTAGATGCAAAAGTATACTTATGTACAATATATTATGTTGAACATTGTTGCTCCTGAATGGATCACAGCCAACCCAATTATTGTCAACACAGCTCATGTCCTTGGTCATGGTGCCACAGCACTTAAAAGAATAAACTTCATAATTCTCAAAATTATGACCCTTCGCTTTTTTATTAACAGCATTTACTTGTACTTTTACTTTCAATGAACAGGTTATGATGTTCATTTAATGTTCAGGTTGTGATGTACATTTAATATCAGAAAATTACTTTTGATACTTAAGTACTTTTGTACTTAAGTACAATAAATATCAGATACTTTAAGACTTTTACTCAAGTAGTATTCTAATAGGTGACTTTTTACTTTTACTGGAGTAGTTTTCCAGTAAGGTATCTTTACTTTTACTCAAGTATGGCTTTTGAGTACTTTATACACCACTGTTTAGTAGCGAGGGTTGAGGACAGGACACGGCTCGGTTTGTTTGAAAGCGGGAGACTGAATGTACTTTAATTTAGAGACGCAATTAATTCATGCAACAGATAAGAGCTTCTCTTCCCTCCAAAAGAGAAGCTGTCAATTCTGTTGGCACAAAGAATATTGTAGGTGAAAGGAAACGAGCTGACGATGAGCCTCTGGGGGAACCGGACCTCGGTGGTTCTGGTAGTCAGCGGGAACCCGGGACCAGACTTTCTCTTTGTGCTGCTCGTAGTTTACAGACCGATTGGGAACTTCCAACACAATCACATGCAGTTCGTGAAATAGTCACCAACGTTATGCTAAAAACAAAAGTTAGGTTCAGGCAACAAAACCGCCAACAGTGAGGTTGAGGCAACAAATGTTGCGAGACGACGTGTACAACGGGATTCTTTCACAAGTAGCCGGTTAAACGGCTCATTTTAAACTAATAAAAAGCTAAATCATTAAGAAACGATAGCCGGTGGGTTCCCACATTGAATATGTTCAGCCTCCTTCTGCTCTCCACAAAGAGCGCTTGAACGTGATTGGTCAATACCTCTCGGACTTCAAATAGAAACCAGAAGTCTTCTAAAGACAAAATCTTGTCCCGTCTGCATCCAACTCCAGAATCTGTTTTAAAGAGGTTAGAAAACATGAATCAAAACTCAACGCTGGACACGGAGAGAACGAATCCCACAAGACACTCCATCTAGATGTGAGCACGGCCTGCGAGGATCACATGAAAGAATCTAAAGTAATGAATTCCTTTAAACACACAACAGTTGCTTACGGTTCAAATTAAAGCAAAAAGTATAAAAGCACGATGGCTGTTCACCTTCCGGTGATCACAGAGGAACTCACAGCAGATGTCACTCTGGATTCGACTGCCAGCCACACGCAGTTCATCCACCTTTCTTTACACGCGTCTATATCGGCTCCTAAATCAACTGTGTTTACGCTGCGAGGGCCACACTGCCGTGGATCAGAGGCCGGCCGCTGTGATCGCTGCGTCCTGATGTAAACTCGGCTCTTCGTTGGTTCATGTTTCAGCCCCGGAGGCCGAAGTGGCAGCTCTGTGTCGAAAACATAGAAACGCTGGCACGCCGACGCACAACATCTCCCAACACACACACACACACACACACACACACACACTGACCACGGGGAAAGAAAGGAGGAGTGGGTCATGTCATCGGAGTTGGACTCTAATTTAGGAAGGCTGAGTAGAACATGAATGTGTGTTCACTGGTCTGTCAGAGCATAACGAGGACAGAATGAGATTCACTGAAACTACGGCGCTGATGTCTTCATGTAGCCGAGGCCGCATGTCTTCATCTCCTCTCGCTGCACATTGGGAACGTTGTTCGTCTCCTCTGACTGAGTGCATTGATGTCAATGAATGTTTTCCACTGCTGTAGGTTTATGTGAAGATACAACACGGTCCCACTGCAGATCGTGAAATACTCACCGATTGGTTTTGTGTACAGCGACACAAATATCAGGACGACATCACGCTGAAAACAAAAGTTCGGTTTTGGCAACGGAACCAACAGATACAGTTTACAGACCCAACCTCAGTGTTTGCATGGTGTTACATTAAATCATGAACACACAAGAAGCCTTAAATGCTGTTTCACGACGCCCTAACATATGAATGCAACAGCTTTCTGGTTCATATTAAGTATTTAGCAGCAACTGCTGTTTCTGTCTGTATTCTACTTTTGACATTCCAGAGTTCATCTCTACGGCTGAAGCTTCTCCAACGTGACACTTGGTTCACCTCTCGGCACAGATTCCTGACTTTATCTCCCGTATCGGATCATTGTGTCGATCCCGTTCCTCTGTTTACTCTGGAAACCGTTGCCTCAACCAAACGTCCAGACGATTCATCATTAATAATTCCTGCAGCTCCAGCACAGCGCTCCTGTGTGTGTGTGTGTGTGTGTGTGTGTGTGTGTGTGTGTGTGTGTGTGTGTGTGTGTGTGTGTGTGTGTGTGTGTGTGTGTGTGTGTGTGTGTGTGTGTGTGTGTGTGTGTGTGTGTGTGTGTGTGTGTGTGTGTGTGTGTGTGTGTGTGTGTGTGTGTGTGTGTGTGTGTGTGTGTGTGTGTGTGTGTGTGTGTGTGTGTGTGTGTGTGTGTGTGTGTGTGTGTGTGTGTGTGTGTGTGTGTGTGTGTGTGTGTGTGTGTGTGTGTGTGTGTGTGTGTGTAGTTGGTGAGTACAGCGAGATGTGGTAACCCACATGGAGTTGCGTTTCACCACACTTTGTCGATGAAGCAGTAAATCAACATTTCCCGCCGCGCTCTTATCTGTGATCACCGTCTTTGCGTCTCACTGACGAACACAAACACAGCGCTGCACCGCTGCTACCAGCAACGACGACACCTAGCGATGCTAATGTAGCTGCTGCTACTGTTACAAAAGAGTTCACCAAACACGGTGCAGGTTTTAGGAATCTGCATTAGAGCCTGAGGGAATGGAAAGATGTGGGCTTTCACCAGGCAGCGAGGGTGTGACGTTCAGCTGGAATCAAACATTTAAAATGATAAAGCATCATAAAACAAACTATCACGTTGAGCCTGTTCTGAATGTAAGTTGATGTCAAAATATGTGGCCATTTTATAAATGGCCAGATGACGTGCAGGCTGCACTGCTGACTGTTTCATTGTGTTTCACTTTACAAAGAAACTTCAGGTTTTTCTTTTAAACAACCGAACAAATCAGTAAATCGACACACGTCGGGTCAAATTCAACAACAGAGATTCTCTTGGAATGTCGTCCTGTCATAATCTCATCTCTTCTTGTTGAAGACAAAAAATAATATTAATAAAGTAAATGGAAATAAGAAATAAGATGAATAATGGGAGGATAAATTTACAATCAAGGATTTTAGTTTCATGTTTGGTGTTGATGGGATTCAGGAAGCTTTCGGTACGAAGTTTGAAAGTTCAACTGGGAAAACTGCCGCATTAAAATCCGGATATCTTCCGGTCCCCTACTTTGTATTTTCCATGTTTATCTGTGATTGTTTGAAAAGCAGCCTCTGTGGGGCGGAGCACTGCCTCGAACTGCTGACGCGATCTGACAGCAGCCAGCTTGTCCACGTCTGCGGTGACGGCTCAGACTCGCTGGTTTCGTGACTCGTCACGTGAGAAGGACAACATGCAGACGTGATTTCGGTTGATAGTCTTCACTCGGCTGCTGGGACACGGATCATGTAGGCTACGATATCGCTGGCATACACCGATGTGTGGACATGAAGACAACTGTTGGGGAAACATCGACGGCCTTCGCTGTATTTCCCTGCGTGGCAGAAGTGTCACAGATACATTCCAGTCATCTAATACAGCGAGAGGATGAAACCGTTCATCATGACCTCGTATCGAGGTTAGGAATGTTCTGTGATGTAATTAGTGTCCGAGATATCTTACTGTTTAAGCCGTAAGCTGTCCTCTTGTATCGCTGTTCCTCCCTTCACATTCCAGTGTGCATCCTAAAATAGACCCGCCACCGGGTCCTCGTACAACGCTTCTTACATATGAAAAGTTACTCCTTTTTTCAAGCTGGCAGCGCATATCAATTTTCACTCATTACATGCATGCAGTCTTTAAAAATGAACTTCCATCTTCACAGGAAAAGTTTCAGGCAGCAAAAACAGCTTAAGTTAGACGTACGAACAGATTGTGCTTTGGATAACCACTGAAAACATCAATATGGAGTTCTGCTTTCACACGGGGAACGAACAGCGGCCTCCTGACTGAACGTTGGCTCTTGGTTGGACACAGCCATCCCTCTCCCGCTGTGTGATTCATCTGTGTTCATTATTCAAGATCACGTGGATCACATATGGAATATAATGGTATGTCTACCAATAATGCAACATCATTTTGCGTTGGAACTGCTACGAATGCCGGATGACACCAGCCTGCACACAGCAGATGTGTTCTCACTCAGCGAAGGAAAACAGTCAAATTAGAAGATCATTTAAAACGGGATGTGTTTTTGAAGATGAGTGCATTCACTGGATTTACCGGCGACGCTTTGCTCTGCTCTGATGTTTTTAAAGGGAGATGAGCAGTCGGAGGGCCGTGTGAATATTTAGTGGCTTGACTCTGGTGCTTCAGCACTTATCCCTCGTTTATCACAGACAGTCACAGAAACTGTCTCCGCTCGCATTTAGCAACACAATTTACCTTTTGCCACTTTGCATGCAGAGTCTATTTGTCACTTTAATCCGGGCGCCGCGCGTTCCGTCTTCCCTCAGTCGGCCGAGGCCGTCCGTCAACTCCGGGCTGCATTAGAGCTCTAACGAGGATCAGATCTTCACTAAGATGCATGAGCGCACGTGAACATCGTGCACAAACGCACATATTGACCGTTTCACACATTACTGGTGTGCACTCACAGACGAACATATACATAAACACTGACGCGCCCATGAGACACACAGCGATAACTCTTATCTAATGCAACAACAGTGGAGATGCATTCACCATTACCTTCATCTTCTAGCAAAATGGCCTCATATACATAATTATTAGTGTCTTTCCCTGCATTAATAATAGTGATGAGTTCATGCATAGCCATTACAGCGACACCAGAGAGTCTGGATACTTTAAAAACGTTAGCGTACACAACAGCATCATGCCAAGTGAGCAAGAGGTTCACTGGAGCGGAGACGCTGGTGGTGCAACACAGTCTGTCTCATGGCAGTTCGTGAAATCGTCACTAAATGCATTCTATTGGACATGTAATGTCCGGTTTTTTCGTGTCCTTCAGAATTAGTGGATTAATGTGAATAATCGGTGTTTTTCGTTATCCAAGCTTATCGGTGCTTTGTTGACATAGCCGGGACACTTGCACATGCTTTTAGTGCATGTTAGCGTGCCCCACTCATGCAAACACTGTTAGCGCTGTCAGTGCTGTTACCTCTGTTAGTGCTGTTAGCACTGTTACCTCTGTCAGCGCTGTTAGCGCTGTTACCTCTGTCAGTACTGTTACCTCTGTCAGCTCTCTTACCTCTGTTAGTGCTGTTAGCACTGTTACCTCTGTCAGCGCTGTTAGCGCTGTTACCTCTGTCAGTACTGTTACCTCTGTCAGCGCTGTTACCTCTGTCAGCTCTCTTACCTCTGTCAGCGCTGTTAGCACTGTTACCTCTGTCAGCGCTGTTAGTGCTGTTAGCACTGTTACCTCTGTCAGCGCTGTTAGTGCTGTTAGCACTGTTACCTCTGTTACCGCTGTAAGCACTGTTACCTCTGTTACCTCTGTCAGCGCTGTTACCTCTGTCAGCGCTGTTAGTGCTGTTAGCACTGTTACCTCTGTTACCTCTGTCAGCACTGTTAGTGCTGTTAGCACTGTTACCTCTGTCAGTACTGTTACCTCTGTCAGCGCTGTTACCTCTGTCAGCTCTCTTACCTCTGTCAGCGCTGTTAGCACTGTTACCTCTGTCAGCGCTGTTAGTGCTGTTAGCACTGTTACCTCTGTCAGCGCTGTTAGTGCTGTTAGCACTGTTACCTCTGTTACCGCTGTAAGCACTGTTACCTCTGTTACCTCTGTCAGCGCTGTTAGTGCTGTTAGCACTGTTACCTCTGTTACCTCTGTCAGCACTGTTAGTGCTGTTAGCACTGTTACCTCTGTTACCTCTGTCAGCACTGTTACCTCTGTTACCTCTGTCAGCGCTGTTAGTGCTGTTAGCACTGTTACCTCTGTTACCTCTGACAGCTCTGTTACCTCTGTCAGCGCTGACAGAGGTAACAGCGCTGTCAGTGCTGTTACCTCTGTTACGTCTGTCAGCGCTGTTACCTCTGTTAGCGCTGTCAGCACTGTTACCTCTGTCAGCTCTGTTAGCGCTGTTAGCACTGTTACCTCTGTTACCTCTGTCAGCGCTGTTACCTCTGTTACCTCTGTCAGTGCTGTTACCTCTGTTACCTCTGTCAGCGCTGTTAGTGCTGTTTGCGCTGTTACCTCTGTTACCTCTGTTACCTCTGTCAGCGCTGTTACCTCTATTACCTCTGTTGCCTCTACCTTTAGAGGCAACATCGAAATGCTCCCATTCCCGCATATACTACACCTTTAGACATGAAGTCATGTCTTTGAGGATAAATCAAGTAGCCTAGTTTAATGATTTCTGCAGTGTGGAACATTTATATCCACACGTTTGCAAAACGGTTCTCTGTTCAAACTTTTTTAGAAAATGAGGAACAGTAACGCACGCAAAACCGCCTCTGCGTGCAACTATAACCTTTTGAAATAACTTCTAAAACATTTCACGTCGGTAAATTTCGATCTGGAAATGCAGCCAGGCCTTCGCTGACAGCAGCTGTCTGCCATGAAGGTTGTGAGCGCTCTGGATCCATGTCAGGCTGCTCCGCTGATGATGCCGTCTCCCTCTCTTTGATTTCCTGTCTGGGACAAGGAGTCGCTGATGATTTCCACCGGCCTCCCAGTCGTATAAATCAACCAGGAAGCCCCAGACACTGGGACTAGCACCAGACCAGCGCCAGCAGTGGTTACAGCACGGGGAAAGAATCATGTGACTTGGGGTTAAAGGATGATGCTGTAAATTGAAGGGGAACCTCCCCTGCTTGGTTAGTTTTAATCATGCTCAAGTTGCTCTATCTCACACTAGTTTGGGGCTCAAAGGGGATAAAAGCACAACGTCTGATCCTGGATTTTATATTAAGGCATTAAAGAGCAGCAGTGTCCCTTTAAGAGTTTTTAGATTTGTTGGTGCTAGCTTTGATCGAGGGCCTTCTTGGGGCAGGTGCAGCAAGTGGGGCCAGGGCTGGAACAGCTGCGATGGGATCAAGGAAGGAAGGGAGGGAGGGAGGGAGGGGAGGAGGGGGGGGGGGGGGGGAAGTAAAGAGAGAGAAAGATGAGAGAGAGAGGAGTTTCTTCTGAGCTGCTGCCATGTCATGGACATCTTCCATAAATCTCTGTCCCAGAGAGAGAGAGAGCAGCTACGTTTGCATTTCATTTGCTGGCCGTCTCACCGTTCTGCCTTTCCTCCCCCCCCCCCCCCCCCCCCCCCCCCCCCCCCCCCCCCCCCCAGAGCTGTTTATTTTCAGCCCTCAACATACTCCAAAGGCCTGTGAAGTAATTATTTCATAAAGTTACACCTCTGCTGTCAGATGACCACAGTTGGCTCACACTTGAAAGCAAGAGGCCGGTGATTAACGTCAGAAGGAACATCACGGCTCCCTCACTGTAGAAGACAAGCAGACATGACAAGCAGAGGAGGAACATTCCAGCCTCCCGTACCAAAGCCAATCAATGCATTATTATTAGCAAAAGATCTTCCTGTTGTACAAACATACTGAACAAGATTTATACATCTGAAGTTGACATTTGAGGATCTGTTGCGTGTGCATGACTCAGCCTCTCAACATGTTGAAGTAATAACGAACCGTTGAGCTGTTTCTCGTTTTGGTCCGTAGAACCTTTGAGACGAGGTTGTAGAAGTCCGAACTTCCCCCTGAACGTCTGAGGCTACAGCTATGATATTCTGCTCTTCTGAGTATGAATTACAATATGTTCCCTCTTACTATTCCCAATTGATTTGACACAGTAATCCTAAACTTCCAGTGGAGGCCGAGTCTTTCCTGAGAACATAAAGTCAGGACGTTTGTGTTTTCACTGCTCAGGGTTTTTGTAATATTTCAGGTTCACACTTTTTATGACCGTAACACCCGATTCATTACACATTATGCTTTATTCAGTTCATTGAATGTGTGAAAATTACATAAAATATAACTTTGGGAAAAAACTAAAAACTAATAGCACTGATCTGGCACGAGCGGATTTGGTTATTAGCAAGTATGAAAAATAAATTGATATTTATAAAATGATTATAAATAGGATTAATTGGAGTTCACTCAGAATGTCAATAGTTAAGGTATGTTCCACATTTAGAGTGAAGGTTTGAATCAGATATTATCACAACAGCTCTTTAAAACTATAACATTTATTTATTTATCTTTAACATTCCTGATCAAAAATCAATATTATGAATCAACAAACAACTGTCTCCTCATCTTACTGACTTCATGACTGAATTCATACTCGGCCGTCCTCATGTTGTTCATATCATCTTCCTCACATTGAATAATAATGCTTCATGTCCAACAGGAGTGTTTGATACTCGTGTTACAGCGTGCTGTAAGAGTTCATAAAGAGCTCAAACATCTCGCACACTGGAGTTAAACGTTGGTTTTATGGCGTCTTCTTGCTTCTGTAGCGGACGCGTGTTAGGATGAGATGACTGGGAGGCAAAGTTAAAAAACAACCTTAAGTCACATCTATCTTACTTTAGTTTCAGGTTCTTCAAATGGAACACATGTTTTATTCTGCTGTTATAGTTTCAAGCACAAAGGTTGTTATACACATTTCAGGTTGTCTCTTTTTGCCTTAAACTTATATCTTTTAACAAACAGCTCCTCGGCAAACAAACAAATGATTTACTTT
Source organism: Ophthalmolycus amberensis (assembly GCA_024529925.1). Classification (NCBI taxonomy): domain Eukaryota; kingdom Metazoa; phylum Chordata; class Actinopteri; order Perciformes; family Zoarcidae; genus Ophthalmolycus; species Ophthalmolycus amberensis. Next base: position 217,401 of record JAFEUB010001621.1, on the reverse strand, counting down.
ACTTTTTGGAAATATTGCAAAATGACTTTCACAAAGAAATGTACTCTCAGAAGACTGGAACAAGTTAAAGGGCTGGACATTCCCTGCAGCAGTGTGTTTAAAATCATACGTCAGTGACACTAAATAATAATTTAAAGCAGCCATTAACCGTCTGCAGGCGTTCCCGTAGACACGGGCGTCAGTATTCCCTCCTCTTCCCCTTTTAGACCCCGCTGGCGCAGCGACTTCCAGGTTGTTTTAGAGCGACGTGAAGTTCTGCTGATTTACACACATGCAGATAAAAGCCTGTCGTAGCCATCCATCTTAAAATCACACGCCTCTACTGTGTGTGTGTGTGTGTGTGTGTGTGTGTGTGTGTGTGTGTGTGTGTGTGTGTGTGTGTGTGTGTGTGTGTGTGTGTGTGTGTGTGTGTGTGTGTGTGTGTGTGTGTGTGTGTGTGTGTGTGTGTGTGTGTGTGTGTGTGTGGTTACGTGTGTGTGTGTGGTTACGGGTGTCTCAGATGTAAAAGCATTAGCATGGCAGTCCTGTGAAAATACACACTTGCACCCAGATATACTGTAGATGCTATAAATTGTGTGGACAGAAAACCGTACGGACTCTCCGTGTGCACACAAAGATCCCTTCAGTGCCGCTCGTCAGGGAATGTTCACCCCGATCATAAAAGTGCCGAGACACAAGGGCATAGTCAGGCCCATCATGATTTTCAGAAGTTATAAATAGAGGAAAAGCTAATAAACATTTATGGAGCGGGCCGTAAATCGCCCGCAGTGTAAACGCCTGACAATACGTTCTGTTATCCCCACAATGTCATCGGAGTGCCCTTTACTGGTGGGGCCATCACTCACCCCCCATCCCCCCCGCTGTGATCTCAACCCAGCGCTCCCATTGGCCGAGGCTCCAGGGTCCTCTAATCAGGTGACCCCCCCCATGGGGCCGTGTGTAGCGTCCCGCCCGGCTGTCGTTTCGATGACATCGTGACGCATGAAGTGTGACATGATGGGGGGGGGACATGTTGTGTTATCAATAAGATTCACTGTCACCGGAAGAGATGTGGAGTGAAAAGGAGATAAAGAAGTCTTTTATTTTGAAAAGAACACACACTCATGATGGTTTCATTATCAGCATCTCTTTGCATGTTTACGTGCTTTATAGATGAATATACGAGGTCATCTTAAACTCTGCTGCTGTCCAGTGCTGTGAAGCTTCTCACACGTCGTGAGTTTCATTGGTTATGAGGGAGTTTTATCCTTCACTGTAACTTCAGCATTCAACCTGTTCTCACTCCCAACTCAGATACCGACCCACCGAAGCCCCCCTTTACCGTCTGTATGAGACTCCTCAGGCTTACTTCAGTGTAAACCCATCACTGTCATCAGTTCATTAGTATAAAGACAGAGAACGTCTGCGTCGTCGTAGTTTGAAGAACGTGTTGGAACAAATAATTAACGAAAACCTCAAAGATTGGCGACCGCGGCTAAGTGGAGAGGAGGGCCGTCCTTCAATCAGAGGGTCGGCGGTTCGATCCCTGGCTCCGCTCGTCGCATGCGTATATATATATATATATATATATATAATGTCCTTTCTAAATCACATTTGCTTCACTGTCCTCTACGTTGAGGCAGGAGCAAAGCATGATGGGATTGGTCTGTGGTTGCTGCAGCGGTCCTGAGCAGTGATGGAGTGTGTTATGTTTTAAAAGCTAATTAGCGTCAGTAGCAGTATCAGGAGCCATCAATCTCAGGCTCGCTAAATAACCAAAATGGACCAAATAACCAGGTTTGGCTGATGATGGTGGATGTAGCCTTTGTTGCTAATGGTGGTCATTAACCTCTCAATGGCTAAATAATAGCATCTTAATTAATTAGTTTCAAAGGGAAAGTTTGTAGTAGAATTTAATTATATTAATGTGGGGGGGGGGGGGCAAAGGTGCACAGCAAGAGGATTGGCAAACGTGTGCACGGACGTTAAATCTGATGTGATTACACTGGTCGCGGCGTGTGCACGTGTGTGGCCTCATATGTGACTTCTCCTGTGCTCATACGTGTATTTATACACACACACACACACACACACACAACACTCACGTACATGTCGGTCAGATTGTGATGTTTTGTCGTCCAACGCACATTCTTTACCTCTAAGAGAAGAACTTCTCCTCTTCTAACCTCTAACAAGGAACAGTGTTGAGTTAATGTCTCCCGATGAAGCTCAGATGTACTTGTCCGTGTGTCCCGGTGTTTGTAAAGATGTACGTGTGTCCTGGTGTTTGTAAAGATGTACGTGTGTCCTGGTGTTTGTGTAGATGTACGTGTGTCCTGGTGTTTGTAAAGATGTACGTGTGTCCCGGTGTTTGTAAAGATGTACGTGTGTCCTGGTGTTTGTAAAGATGTACGTGTGTCCCGGTGTTTGTAAAGATGTACGTGTGTCCCGGTGTTTGTAAAGATGTACGTGTGTCCCGGTGTTTGTAAAGATGTACGTGTGTCCCGGTGTTTGTAAAGATGTACGTGTGTCCCGGTGTTTGTAAAGATGTACGTGTGTCCTGGTGTTTGTAAAGATGTACGTGTGTCCTGGTGTTTGTAAAGATGTACGTGTGTCCCGGTGTTTGTGTAGATGTACGTGTGTCCCGGTGTTTGTAAAGATGTACGTGTGTCCCGGTGTTTGTAAAGATGTACGTGTGTCCCGGTGTTTGTAAAGATGTACGTGTGTCCCGGTGTTTGTAAAGATGTACGTGTGTCCCGGTGTTTGTAAAGATGTACGTGTGTCCCGGTGTTTGTAAAGATGTACGTGTGTCCCGGTGTTTGTAAAGATGTACGTGTGTCCCGGTGTTTGTAAAGATGTACGTGTGTCCCGGTGTTTGTAAAGATGTACGTGTGTCCCGGTGTTTGTAAAGATGTACGTGTGTCCCGGTGTTTGTAAAGATGTACGTGTGTCCCGGTGTTTGTAAAGATGTACGTGTGTCCCGGTGTTTGTAAAGATGTACGTGTGTCCCGGTGTTTGTAAAGATGTACGTGTGTCCCGGTGTTTGTGTAGATGTACGTGTGTCCCGGTGTTTGTAAAGATGTACGTGTGTCCCGGTGTTTGTAAAGATGTACGTGTGTCCCGGTGTTTGTGTAGATGTACGTGTGTCCCGGTGTTTGTAAAGATGTACGTGTGTCCCGGTGTTTGTAAAGATGTACGTGTGTCCCGGTGTTTGTAAAGATGTACGTGTGTCCCGGTGTTTGTGTAGATGTACGTGTGTCCCGGTGTTTGTAAAGATGTACGTGTGTCCCGGTGTTTGTAAAGATGTACGTGTGTCCCGGTGTTTGTAAAGATGTACGTGTGTCCCGGTGTTTGTAAAGATGTACGTGTGTCCCGGTGTTTGTAAAGATGTACGTGTGTCCCGGTGTTTGTAAAGATGTACGTGTGTCCCGGTGTTTGTAAAGATGTACGTGTGTCCCGGTGTTTGTAAAGATGTACGTGTGTCCCGGTGTTTGTAAAGATGTACGTGTGTCCCGGTGTTTGTAAAGATGTACGTGTGTCCCGGTGTTTGTAAATGCAACTTGTCAAAAGTCAGTTCTGGTAGTTTAACTGTAGCATCTTGTGTCGATACGCGGAGGTATTAAACATACAGACATATAATCATGTGCCTCATGTTCTCACTTTGCTTTTACATAATTTAATTGCGCTCCTCTGATGCTCATTTATGATAAACTGTTTAAAATCCATGTCCCTTAAAGAGCCAGTGTGTAGCATGTCAGAGGACCAATTATCAGAAGTGGAACATTATATTTATAGCTGTTCTTTCACGTTAGCGTATAACCACCTGAAACTAAAATCATTGTGTATCATTGTGTCGTCCTTAGCTTAGAATGAGCTCTTCATACATGATGATATCTGTGAATTAAAGCGCATTCATTTTTGTCGTTAGAGCTACGAACACTGGATGAGAACAGCCTGCTGAGGGTTGACAATAATGGAGAAACAGCACCCATGTTGAGCCTCTTTGCTGCTTTATAATCATCACATGGCCTCATGCAGTAAATCTGCACTGAGAGTCACAGCGGATTAAAGCCTAAATCTTAAATCTCAGAGCAGAGCGTTTTCTCTGACCACCGCCTGCTGGTTTACTATTCCTGTCGCTCGGCTGCCGACCAGATAAAGACTTCCTAATTCAGTAGCTTCAGCCTCGGTCCACCCTGAACCCTACGCATCCTGATTAACGCTCTATTTCTGCTCTCCAATTCGAATCTTTTTTTATTTTTTATTTTTTTAATATCCTCGTCATCTTCTTCTGCTTAACTCCACTTCTTCCGCTGCTTGTAGGCCTTCTCCTCTTTATCCTCCTCCTCCTCTCAGGATATAAGGACAGCCTGATCTATGGCCAGGCCCAGATAGACTGAGACTAAATGAGAGCCTTTGATTTTAATACCATTAGACTGTGTGTGTGTGTGTGTGTGTGTGTGTGTGTGTGTGTGTGTGGTGAGGAGTGTGGAGATCCGATGGCGGACTCAATAAGAGAAGAAGAGCTGAGATTTATTAGTGGGACAAGAGTCCAAAATCAATCAGGTGATTGAATCAGGATATTATTGGTCGTAAATTAGAGAGTTGTTTGTGTCAGAGAGGGGAGGAAGAGGCAGAGTGCAGAAGAAGGAACAGCAAGGTAAGCTGGTTGCAGAGCTTATCTGATTCTTTATGTCATGACCAATCCATGCCCCCAATAGTAGCCTCCTGGAATGCATCTTTCAGCGACACAGCCCATCTTTTATATCGTAAGTAGTGCAGCATGCACTTTCTTATCCCCGGGTTCATTTCATTTCAGACGTCTCAGTCAGAGGAAACCTTGAGACGGCGTAATGGAATCAGCAATGAACGAGCAAAACAAATCAACAAATGTGGATGAAGATGAAGAGTGGGTTTCTGAAATTAGCAAGCTTTGAACATAACTGAATAAAAGTTCAAATACTGAACTTGTATCTTGTGAGGAGTGTGTTGCATTTCCTTTTTATACCAGACTGTTCAGGCTGGTTTCATCCAGCATTAGCAACAAAACCTATGAAGGATAACGCATGTAATTCAGAAGTGGACGTAGTCATCGTGATGTCACTCATCGGTTTGTGGACTGATGTTGTGAAGCCTCAAGTTCAACAATTTTGCCGTCGCCATCTTGGCTTTTTTGCAACCGATAAACAGAAGTGACCATATTTGGACTGAGGAGGAGTGATGTAGAGACGCCGTATACGTCTCTGGTAGAGACCTGTCAATCACCGTGTAGCCCCGCCCTAAAGCATCCCCTGCTTTATGGTCTGTTTGACTCTAAATGGACCATAATGTACTAAATGAGTTTAAAACATAATGTTACTTTTTTCCTTTTGACGTTGTACAAAGTAAATACTGATATCTTGAAAACTCAGCGACGTCTCTTCAATTGAGTCAAACGTTGTAGAAGTTGTAATAAACTGGAATCAATCTTAATGTTTAGTGATTTTAAATGGTTTACAATGTTTGCAAGTGCATAACAAATGATATCTTTACAATCCTAAAGTCTACAATCTAAAATCTACATACAAGCAAACAACTGCTAAGCTTGCAGACTGGTGATAACCAATGGGACATGTGCAGATGAACACATTCACATGAACCCACACACACACACACACACACACATGCAGTCGATTTTCCCATGAAAAAGAATGAATGTCCATCGGCCCGGCCTCCCAACACAGTCCACAGTTGAAACAACAGCTAATAAAGAAGAAGAGCGGTGATATAAAAATAGGGCCTCGTGAATATATACGACAAACACGGCAGAGAGGGAGGAACCCCTTCACCTTCAAATCAACATGAATCTTGTTTCCAGATTGTGTCTGGATCCGATGTCCTGTTGTATTTACACCATTTCATTTTTACACACACACTGACACATGACTTTTGTTTATCCACTGAAACACAGACGCTGTAGTTATGCAATCACTTCCTCAAACAATATTCTGCCTGCGTGCATCATTACATAATCATGTGAACATGTGGACCTGCTGTGATCCCACGGACACACGTGCTGCATCACCTTAAGTTTCGATGATTGCACATTTGGCCTTTGCTCATTCAGTGACATCACACTCATCTTAATTTGGCCCAAACAAAAATACACATTTCTCAAGATAGTGTGTTCAAAGCCAAGCGGCAACCTCTGGTTCTGCCGAGTGAAGCCGATGCTTCATGTGTTAAAGCTGCATTCTCTCTAGTGACCACCAGGGGGCGACTCCTCTGGTTGTATAGAAGTCTATGAGAAAATGACTCTACTTCTCTCTTGATTTATTACCTCAGTAAACATTGTAAACATGAGTTCATGGTCTCAATCTCTAGTTTCAAGTCTTCTTCAACACAGCATGATGTTCATTTAGTAGATTATGGTCCATTTAGAGTCACACAGACCATAAAGCAGGGGATGCTTTAGGGCGGGGCTACACGGTGATTGACAGGTCTCTACCAGAGACGTGTACGGCGTCTCTTCATCACTCCTCCTCAGTCCAGATACGGGAACTTCCGTTCATTTGTTGCAAAAAAAATAACATGGCGGAGGCCGTAATCCAAGATGGCGACGGCAGAATCGCCAAACTCGAGGCTTCAAAACATCAGTCCACACACCAATGGATGACGTCACGATGACTCCGTCCACTTCTACAGTCTGTGGTTGTGTTTACAGCCTTTGACCTGAGGTCCAAAGACTTCAGGGTGGACCTTTTTAATTGTTATGAACTCTGTTTTATGAACAATATGCACATTGTACAGTTCCTGTACAGTAGGTCCAGGTTACTGCAGCTTCTAAATCACACGACCCTGTGACTAACTGTCCTGCAGTCGTTCCTGTGAATCTGAGGACGATCACACACTGACTTCAGGAATCGATGTCTCCTCATACAGCAAACACGCAGATTTTAGATGTAACCTGCTCCGTCTTCCAGAAACTTTTTTTTTTTGAATGTCAAAACATTCTGGCACTTTTTCCATCGTCTTATGTGGTCAATTTCACCATCTGGGATTTAAAACAAACCATCAATAGTGTTTGCAAAGACTATTTAAAGCAGGTCTGGCTCTCATTTACAAATGTCTGGAGCTCTCAGATGTTGGGAAACGTCATCTTTCTCTCCATCAATAGAGCAGGAAGCAGATAATTATTACAGCGACGATTTTCCAAGATCTTTTGAACCCGTCTCTTCTTCCCTCCTTTGTCTTCTCTCCTTCTGCCGTTAAACGGCCGCTCTTTCTCTGTCCTTCCCCAGACTTCCTGTTTATATTTTTGTCATATTTTCCTTTAAAACTCTTTTTTTTCACCCATTTTTTACTTTTAACTTCAACATCATGTTTTCATCTTTGAAAAAGCCATCAGTCATCTGATGGCTACATGTTTCAATGAAAACATCATGTCAAGGAGTGAGAAATAAGCTGGTCAGCCATTGTTCTCCAGCACAGATCACATCACATGTGTGCTCTCTGGGATGTTGTGTGTGTTGTAACCGTAGCGTCGGCTCTGTGGAGACTTCTTCACGTAACCGTTCTCTATCATACTTTCTCTCTTCATCTTTTCCCACCAAGTGTTCAACTTAAACAGCTTCTTCAAGTTTAACAGAACAACAAACTATTTCGTATATTGCCATTCAGTCAGTACTTTGTACCACAACCTGTAACAATGTGTCAAAACTAAATACCAACACGGGTTTATTTAGTTTGTAGGTTTACGAATGACTTGGTTAGGTTTAGAAAAAGAACTGTCGTAAGTAAAGTACGGTAAAATAAATCCATTTTTGACTTGGTTTCAACAAGACATGAACAGCTGTCTCCTGGGTGAAAGTCTGTTTGTCTGACCTCATCAACCCACGCTGGCATTCTCTCTATTTATTATATCTAATAATGACCGTGATGGGTTCACATCGGAGTTAGTTGAAGGCTGTAGTGGTTCACTGACATGTTGAGAACAGGAAGCGGCGTTCAGCAAACAGTTGCCTCAAGGTTGGCGGCGTCTTTGGTCTCATTTCAGCTTTACTGCAAGATATCCGTGAACTGGAGCAGGCTGGTCTCATCGACACCTACGAGAAATAAATGCGCCGTAATTCGTAGGTATCCCACTGTATTATTTAACATGTTATCCACGGAGTAATATATGAAGTATACAGACATCTTTCAGCCAGGACACTTGCTTTTGGCCTAACAGATGCAGATGAACCGCTATAACAATTTTAGTGGTGAATTGCAGATCCGTGTGATTGTGTTTCCATATTCTGCATATTGTTCATAAACAAAAACAACTCCTAATACACAGAGAAGGTGTTGTTCTCCCAGTAATCCTCACACTGAATGAGTAATGTCTGTCTGTGTATAGTTTTGTCTGTGTACTGTCATCTCTTCCCTCATCTCCTCCTTCCTCCATCACCCCATCCCTCCCTTGCTCCTTCCTGCCTTCCACACTCCCACGATCTTCCCTCCCTCCTCATCTCCTCCCTTCTTTTTTTCTTTCCCCGTCTGTTCCTTTTTTGCGCCCTTCCTTCCTCATTTCCTCCCTTTTCTTTCCCCATCCCTCCCTCTCTCCATCTGTAACCAGCTGTATCAGTCACAGTAGGGTTATTTGTCTATCAGTTACAAGGGCACGTCTCTGCCAAGAGTGAGATAACAGAGGATGAAACCATGTGGTGGTCCTCTTGTCTCTCCTACTGTCTCTGTACGTCTTCCACTCTCCTTTTGTCCGTTCTCCCTCCTTCAGCCCTCCTTATCTCCCCCCTGTTTCCTCTCATTTTCCCCTCTTTCTCTCTGTTTGCAAGACTACACACACACATTCATATTCTCCCCCTCTTCTTCTGTCTTCTGTTTGTTCATTAACCCAGTGCAGCGAGCTGGGGTCTGGTCTGGGCCTGAACAGAAGAACACTGGTCTGGCATGGAGCCTGGCATTGGCGCTGATCCTCTATTACACACACACACACACACGCACACACATACACACACACACACACATACAGGCATGCACACATGCACACATTGCACAAAATGCTGCAGACACGCCAGCATGCATGTGGAAGAAACACACAAAAAAACACAAACATGCATGTACGTACAGACTCACGCACATGTGCATACTTCAAACCCCTCACACACACACACACACACACACACACACACACACACACACACACACACACAGAGAGGCCTCCCATCCATCCATCTCAGCTCCTTGATTAGATTAGGCATTATTAATGGAGGGCCTGTGAGCCGAGCAGACAGCAGGGTCACACCGAGTTTAATTCCATTCTCAGATAACTTCATTTGGCCTGATGCGATTGTTATTGCCCCGGTGCTAGATGTTTATAGGAAACAATAGCCCCCATAACACATCCAGACATCCTATTTAAAGAGGGTCAGCCAGGGGCATTGCATACAGCAGCTCCTCTTCCTGCCGCGCGCCGAGTCGGCCGTTGTTGCTGATTCAAGGGCTCGGCCGTGGAAGAAGAGGATTAGCTGGCGCATTGAAATGTGCTACCTTAGCCCGGCGTGCGGCGCGCGCCATCAACGCGTGTTCCCGTCGCACATACAAGTGAAAGCAAAAGGGATGCAGTGCTGGAATATGGTGACGGCCCTTCCGTGTGGCTTTTAGCGAGCAGCAAATCCATTTTTTATTTTTTTTTATTGGTTCGTCACAGGGAGCTCTCTTACAAAGAATAAACATTAAGCGTCGATGGCCGTCGACAAGGAGAGTACAGCTGTCGCAGGCAGAGTGACAGAGGGGGAAAGAGATTGATGCATCAGGGAGGAGAATGTAATTAAAGTGGGATTTTGGTTCTGAGAAACACGGACAGATATCAAGATTTGAACGCGGTCTTAGAATCCATCATCAGCGACCGCACGATTTGCTGTGACTTGAACCACATAGTTGAATTCAGGGGGAAATGGCGCCCTCAAAAACATCCAAAGGACCTTGAAAAACAGGGAGAGAGAGGGGGGGGGGGGGGGAGAGAGGGAGAGAGGGGGGGGGGAGAGAGGAGAGAGGGGGGGGGGAGAGAGGGAGAGAGGGGGGGGGGAGAGAGAGAGAGAGAGGGGGGGGGGAGAGAGAGAGAGAGAGAGAGGGGGGGGAGAGAGAGAGAGAGAGAGAGAGAGGGGGGGGAGAGAGAGAGAGAGAGGGGGGGGAGAGAGAGAGAGAGAGGGGGGGGGGAGAGAGAGAGAGAGAGGGGGGGAGAGAGAGAGAGAGAGGGGGGGGGAGAGAGAGAGAGAGGGGGGGGGAGAGAGAGAGAGAGAGGGGGGGGAGAGAGAGAGAGAGAGAGAGAGAGAATCAAATGAGCCGCTCTCTCTTCGTCGGCCGCATTAATGGGAGCCGGGTTTCACGTCTGAAACATTACAGCCCATTCCTTGGTTGTCATTTAGAAACCTTACGCCATTCTTACGCCATGTCACGTTACTGTTCTAGCCACTGACCTCTCAGTCATCACCTCATCGGGGGGGAGGTGATGCCTTTTTTTGGTGGCTAAAAAAACAATGAAAAGGCCCTGGAGGCTGTCCAAGAGCTGTTAGGAGAGAGCTCATCGTGTATCGTGTTGCTGCTCTGTAGTCCTGTTAGCGCTAGCGTGCTGCTGATGGACCGTTCTGTGCGGGTGGGTTGGTCAGAACAGAGCCAGTATGGAGGCCCCCCCCCCCCCCCTCCCCCCCTGCAGATCCAGTTTCCCCGTGATGGATGGGTTTGGCTGGAGACTGTCGGTGGAGCTGTGACCTTGTTAATTGCGTGCATGTTTGATGGGGCGACGCTGTGGATCGAGGCTACAGCTCCACTCTCACCCGCCGTCCTCTCAGGCTTCCTCTGATACCATCAAATCCACTTTCATTGCCAAGTATAATAAATGTGCAGGGATTCTCACACTTGCAGCTCACAGTACACACTAACACACACACTACATGGTCAACAGGGGCACTTGCTGTGTAAATGTGTTCCCGGAGTATATTCATAGATTCATGAATTCAAGACAAAGCTTTTCATTGCATTCGATTCACTTGTGTTGTGCTAACTTCTTTCTCTACCGATACTGTGTTAGTGTATGTGTGTGTTTATGTGGTGAACAGGAATTTTCACGTTTACACCATAGAAATAGAATCGGAAAACAGACATTGATTGTTGTTCGTGGTTTATTTGACTTGTGTAAAAGAAAACCGCGATTGTTGTTCCGGTCATAACACACATAACTAGCGTGCTAATCCCAGCATGCTTTAATGCTACACTGGTTGTTGTCTCATCTGTTGATTGCAATGTGACAAGAGAGTGTGTTTGAAGCGTTACGCTGTTAATTACGAGTCAGGCTCTCATCCAGCGTTTGTACCTAAAAAAACAAATGCGCCGTAATTCATAGAAATCTCAAGAAATTATTTTCTATGTAATCCACGTAATCGAGGAAGTATAAAGATCACAGAAGCACACAGGGCAGACGGGAGTTGAGGCAGATGAGTATGAGCAGATCTGTCTTTCCCCAAGAACAACGAGAAGGCAGCGTCGATTTATTTGCCACGTAACTTGCGTACTTCAGTAACGTCACTTCTGTCGTTATTTTAACCCAAATGACGAGCTTTTCCTAAACCGGTTTCCTGTTAAGAAGGAAGTTTATTTTGAAAAGACTGTCTGCATGTAAAAAGACCCCAGAAAACAGGAACTGTTTGTAAGATAACATGAACCGTTGTATGAGGATCATTGCAATGCTGCACATAAAAATGGCCGCCGCTCTAATCATCCTGCTACGCTGACTTGAAGGGGAATGTCGGTTCTACTCCGACTCTATTTCTATGATTTGAACATATTTAAATTTAACTTAACGTGTAAAATCAACTACAATCTCAAAGAGGAATCTGTTTCACTTCCTCTGCCATCATCAAAACCACAGCAGTCTTTGTCTTTTTGCCGTGTGCTGCACTTTTTAAGTGCAGCAATGCTGGAAAAGTTTTTGTGTCCTCAAAACCTACACAGGTGCGAGCGGATAAGCCCCATTTAGCTCGTCGTGCATTCGTACCTGATGAAAACAAAAGTGTCGCTGGCTCTGAGATGCGTGCGGTGCTACAGGAAGGAGGAGAGGGAGCTCCCGGTTCCTCCTCACACCTGGTGCTAGCTAGCAGCAGTGCCCAACCCTCGGAGCGCTGCGGGAGAGCAGACTCACGCGGACCGCGCAAGCTGTCGGAAACCCTTGGTGGCCATAATGAGAACCAAGTGCGATGCATCTCACTGCCGGCGCTACTGGAACCAGAGGCCTGCTGGGCTGGCAGCAGACGGGAAGAAAGTTAATCACTGACTTAAGGGCTGTTCTCAAGTTTTCATCCTCTTAGAAAATGGAGGGAAACTTTGCTCTGGCTGGAAAAGATGAAATGATGAGTTTTAATCTTTGCTCTGCTCTGTGACTGATCATTTAGCCGGTTTGCCTAAAATAAAGGGGTTCAGTTACAGTGATTAATACGGTTTAATGTCGGAGTGAGTTTTTCAGTTTCTGAGGAACACGGTTCGGTGTATGTTCTGTAGATCCGTATTTATAGAGCGGATCTATTCTGCTGCTTTATTAATGAAGAAACGTGAACTGTGTTTTACTTTTACACCAGCGATCATTGTGTGTAAATCTCAAAGACTTTGATGCAGACTACTTTTCTTCTTCTGCAGTGTGCCGTAATTGATGGTTGTTCTCCAATCAGGGCCCGTAAAGCTGTCGTCACCGGCCCGGCTGCCAGAGGTCGCTCCCTCTGCACTGCCTGTGTGCAAAACAAACGTCTGCTGCAGATAAAGGAGCGCTGCTTTAACAACCCAGCAGCAAGTCGATGATGCCGCTCTGGGTTTGTGGAATGACGGGGTTTACGGTGTATACACTTCACACGCCACCGATTACAGTCGGGAGACAAAGAGGACACTGTTCGGTTCCTGTGTGTGAGAAGTGTTTCTGTCCTCAGCCTCAATCACCTGCATGTCTCAATGTAGTGTGTGTACTGGGCCCTGATGTGTGTGAGCTGTAACTGTGCATGTAGAGAGAGAAGGGCCCTGATGTGTGTGTGTGTGTGTGTGTGTGTGTGTGTGTGTGTGTGTGTGTGTGTGTGTGTGTGTGTGTGTGTGTGTGTGTGTGTGTGTGTGTGCACGAGGCTGAGGAGGAGCGTCGGCCCAGGTGGTGGGCAGAGTACATAATGGGGTAGCCATGCTCAGGTGAATAATTCATGTCTGGATGGGAGCTCGGATGAGGATATCCAACATTCTCATATATTAATTTATTGCATGGCAGATGAAGGCTAAAATATGCTGAGTGCTTTATTAGCTGCAGGTCTATGTCACTAAAAGGCCTTTGTGAGGTCACAGGCGCCTGCTCTGTTTCTTCTTCTTTGTCCTCCTGGATCAGAGGCAGAATCACTTTATGTTGATCAGGTGTGAATGCCAAGATCACTCATCATGTCACCGCCTTTCCATCTTCCTCTGCAAAAACAGAGCGGAGTGAGAGAACTTCCCCTTCATCCCTCTGATAATCTGACACATAACCGTGTTCAGTGTGATGATTGTGTGTGATCTTTACTCATGTTTTAAAGTCCTCCCTCTGGATAACTAAGCTTTTATTATCATCGTACACCATTCAGGAAACTGTTATGCAGATGTGAAAAACATGATAATGGCTCACATGTCGTTTGATTATTATATTTAATGCCTGTCGGAGGTTTGGAGGATATTGGAGCTTTAATATGACACAAAGGTTAAAGAAGTTAATCATATTACGTAGTTTTTATTCTACAAAAGTCCAGCAACACGTGTCAGTGTTAGGTTTAGGAAAGATCGTTCTTTGGTTTAACATAACTAACGTTCGTTGGATCCATCCGCCGCCCGGTGTGTGATTCAGCGATCTTTACACTTCTGCATTCATGATTACGTGAATAATATACCAAACAAAATGTGCAATATCTTCGAACTACAAGGCAATGGTTTACGTAGTTACAGCTGCGAATGCTATGATGACACCAGACTGCATTCAGTTAGATTGCATCGTAGAGTCAAATTGGGCATTGGTGCACGTTGGTAGTTTGAGCTAAGTGTCTGACGTTTATGCAAAAGAAGCTATCTGGCAAATGCTACAGATTTGTTTTGTTGTTAATTGAATTGAATCACTTAGAACTAAATGTGGCAGACTGGCACGTAAAGCACATTGGATTAAATAAACAACATGACGATCAGGCCGGCTTTGCTGTCCACAGTCACTCAGCTGTCTGTTAGTCATTGCACTGATATAGTGGCTTTGCTTTCTGAACCTAAGTAAATCCATTCCGACCATCAAGCACGAAAAGTGCATTTTTACGTTTGATTCCCAACGTGTCCATCTCCGGCACAATGCTCTTGGGAAAGACAAAGCGTGACTCGCTCTCCGCCGCTCTGACCGCTCCAGTTTAATGCGCTCGTGTCTATCAGACGGATATGTGAACAAGCAAATTCCTAATTACCCTCCGGAGTAAGGTGATCGAGTGCTGGAAGAGAAACCTCCTCCTTAACCTTCCTCTTGTGTTAGGGTCGGCACCGACCCGTTTTAGGTTTTAAATGCATAAAAGAACCACATAAATTGGTTTATTTGCATCAAGGCTTTATGACTTTGTCAGGAACCTCTATTTCAACAAAATAAAACAAAAACATTTTGTTTCACTAAATTATAAAATGCTCTGGTTGAAATTATGACCTTTGTGTTGTTAGGGTCGGTTTCGACCCGGTTATAAAAATAAGATTATAAAGCAATAATTAGAGCCAAAACTGAAATCATAAGTGCACTGTCAGCCAACACAGTGACAGCCAGCTCCTCTCCCAATCATGTGAGCTTTAGGGGATTCTCATTTTGCATTGTTATCCAGTAAACCTGCACAAAAACAAAACAAAGACGGGCATGTCCAGACATGTCCAGACATGTGAGGTCAATTCAGTATAGAGTTGGTGACTTGCAGAGTGCACATTTCCAATTTGCAGCATGCAAAAATGGAAAGAAGATTTTCAGTGAGACAAGCTCTGGATCATATTTTTGGTGAAAATTTTTATAACCGGGTCGAAACCGACCCTAACAACACAAAGGTCATAATTTCAACCAGAGCATTTTATAATTTAGTGAAACAAAATGTTTTTGTTTTATTTTGTTTTAAAGCCTTGATGCAAATAAACCAATTTATGTGGTTCTTTTATGCATTTAAAACCTAAAACGGGTCGGTGCCGACCCTAACACCATAGATGTTACTATAGTTAATAATATTAAAATTAGAAAATAAATAAAACAAATTTATTTAAGAGATGTGTTCTAATACCCCTCAATAATAGTCAGGTAACACAACAACCCTTTATTTATTTATATGATTCTCTTGAGGTTCATTTCACCATTTTTTAAATTGAAATCGAGGGGTATACTGACAAAGAAAAGGCCCAGAGGCCCACACCAAAAATATTAAAACCAATATTTTCATGGATAAGGAAGCCTAACAAGGTAACCAAGAGATGAGAAACAAATTGGATGATAGATAATTGTTTTTAGTGTATTTTACAGCTGATTTAAGACACGGATCAAAACCGACCCGTTAACATAAGAGATGGTAACAGAAAGCTAACACAGGAGGAAGGTTAAGACTCTTCATAGAGCCGTGTTATGTGCAAATCCATTGCTTTGGAATGGAGGAAAACAGCATTAGCCCAGAATGAGAAGGCATGAATATTGCATCAGAGCTTTGTTATGCTCGGGCTCACGTCTGTCTTAATGGTGCACTTTACCAACGAGCTTTATCCATTAAATGAGTGCGCTTAATGTGAGTGTGTGTGCGTTAATGCTAGTGTGTGTGTGTGTGTGTGTGTGTGTGTGCTCAGCTCTTCCCAGTCCATCGACACATTGGTGAACTTTGCTCGTGTAAAACCGGATGCAAACTGTCCAGAAGTGATCCAGTAGCAAATAGTTAAACCTTAAACAAACCGTCGCACGGTGAGCTCGGCATCGATGGACCTGTGAACGAGCAGCCAGATGATTCCCAGCTTCCTTATCTCCCAGATAACAGCGATGGCTGCTTGTTTAACTTCCACAGCGACCTCTCCGCTGCTGCTTTCTCTTCCTCTTCCTCTGTGATCAAGGTCGGGAAACCCAATACCCCCCCGATGTGCTCTGTTTTCACCTGGTCGTCACGGTAACCCCAAAACACGGTTGAAATTGGAGGGGGGGGGGGGGGGGGGGGGGGGGGTGAATGAAATTCCTGCGTGTCATCAATCACCGGCTGACAAAGACGGGATTGTTGTGGTCTTTGGGTGACGCGGTCGGGGAATGTGCTGGCCGAGGCCGGGGGGCCTCGTGTGGTCCAGAGAGAGAGAGAGAGAGAGAGAGAGAGAGAGAGAGAGAGAGAGAGAGAGAGAGAGAGAGAGAGAGAGAGAGAGAGAGAGAGAGAGAGAGAGAGAGAGAGAGAGAGAGAGAGAGAGAGAGAGAGAGAGAGAGAGAGAGAGAGAGAGAGAGAGAGAGAGAGAGAGAGAGAGAGAGAGAGAGAGAGAGAGAGAGAGAGAGAGAGAGAGAGAGAGAGAGAGAGAGAGAGAGAGAGAGAGAGAGAGAGAGAGAGAGAGAGAGAGAGAGAGAGAGAGAGAGAGAGAGAGAGAGAGAGTGTGTTGGATGGAATTAATTCATCTTGGAATTTTTTTAAAAACTGGTTACCTGCTGTCATGCTAGCCAATAAATAATCATATTCATCTCTCGTACTTCTAGCTTGTCCACTTTTCTTCCACTCCTTTTCTGTATTGCCTGATGCATCTTATCATCGTATTAAAATGTATTTATCTCTTTGTGCACGTATCAATGAGTGAGCTTCAGAGATGCTGGTATACCAGGTTTTCTAACTTTGGATGGAGCCAGGCTAGCTGTTTCCCTCTGCTCCCAGTCTCTATGCTAAGCTAAGCTAATCGCCTCCAGGCTCCATGAGATTGATATTTATCTTCCCATCGAACTCTCAGCAAGAAATTTTCCTTTCAGTGAAACGTAGAGGAAGAAGAGACGAGACACACAGGTTGTTGTCACCTGTCACTCAGTGCTAATCACCGTCGTTGCACAAACATGTACAGAAACACACACGCGCAGCGCACACAGAAGAAGTTGCATCGCTGCAAAACGTGACATCAGTCAGCGGTCTTTGTCTTCCAATAACAGCGACCTTTCCTCTCTCGGCTGCTTGTTGTTTCTAAAGTTCAATTCAGCTCCGTTTCCTTCATCACGCCACCACGAAGAATAGAGGTCAACACTTTGCACTGTTCTGCTGTTGTACCTGCTTCACTGAACTTTGACACAAGTGCTGCACGAGTACGCCGTCACACACACACACGCGCACACACACACACACACACACACACACACACACACACAAAGAAGCTTCTCATCCTGGTAAAACGTTGTGAGATGAAAGAAGTGGATGGAAATCCTCCTCTCCTCTCCTTCTGATTTACAGAAGCCAATATGTTCAGGCTTCCTTGTTTTCTCCAGCGGGACGTGCAGCCCTGACAGTAAATCTCTATCACCAATACTCCTCCATATGGCTGCATGAAAATTTCATTGTGGAGAGCCCGAGGCTGAAGGGGCTAGCTGGTGCAGGAAAAACAAGTGTGTGTGTGTGTGTGTGTGTGTGTGTGTGTGTGTGTGTGTGGTTCCTGAGATGCAGTGATTTGGGGTTGGTTGACATTTGTAGTGGTGGGAGTTTGTTGTCACAAGGGTGCTGTTGGTGTTTCTGCATCATGTGCATAGAAACCAGGCCGTGAGATTTACGATTTAGTGTGATGCCGTTTATTACCTTGAAGGAAATTCAGTTTACTGCCACTGAATACAGCCCATCACACACAGTAAGTACTTTTTAGGAGATGATATACTAGTTCATATGTTCCAGACCGCAGGGTTGGACAGCATGTGTGTGTGTGTGTGTGTGCAACGCGTTGGATTGGTCGGTGGCTCTGTGCTTTTAATCTATGAGACTACAGGTTTAACTCTTGCATCAGTTTAGGGCGTGTCAGGGACACCATGTCAGTTTCCACTCATGTGCATTGTGTCTTTTCAAGAGAAAAACTTTCAACGTAGGCTAGCTACGTTTTTAGGTTGACTTCTACAACAAAAAGGGACAAAAAGATTGAGGTTTCGGTTAAAACGGTACGTTTGTTTCGTAACTGTTGTAAGTAAAGTTCATACGTCATCCAGCATTCGTAGCCGTACCTACGAAAAATAAAGTGCAACGAAATGATTTAGTATGTTATCTACGTAATCCTCAACGAGTAAGTATAAAGACCGCTAAAGCACAAAACAAACAGCGATCCTTCCCGCTGCTGATCCTTCCCCGTGTGAAACAAGAAGTCTACGTTGACGTCGTTATCAAGTTACTTCTGTACGTCAGTAACTCTAACTTTCGTAGGAAAATGCACAAAAAATGAGGAGTACGATTTTGTAAGATTTCTTTCGTTGTGCACCAGACACTGAGAGCGGCCTCCTGGGTGAAAGTCCCGTGTTCGTTTGACCCAACCATCCCACACAGACCACACAGACCTTCTCACTCCCGACGGTTGCTCAGTGGCCCTGCGCTTCAAACTGTGACGCTCTAGGTTCCCCTCGAGTGTCACTCTTCGTGCGTGTCAATATATGCCTGTTTCATGCATAGTGTCTTTTCAAAATAAACGTCTTCCTGTCTGCACAGGAAGTTACGGTTTGGCAACAAAGCCGCATAGTTAGGTTTAGTAAAAGAGCGTGGGTGACTTCATTGACTGACGTTAAGACTTCTGTGACCAAATGTCAACTTCTTACCTTTGCACGGGACATGAACAGCGGTTCGTCCCGTGTCCGTTTGAAATCTTTTTAAAGACTGAAAAACTGAATTTTCACAGTTTCTTGGGGAATCTGAGGACTTCTCTCCTTCTAGCGCACTAGATCATAATCGATGCACTTACAGAGGTTACAGACAGTGGCGGCTGGTCAATAGAGGGCCATGGGGCATGGCCCCACCATGAGCCACACAAAAAAATAAAAAATTAAATAAAATTATAATAATCATAAATTATACAAATTGTCAATATTTGTGTTTTTGAACTATGGAATGTACCCAGTAATGTGTGTAAAATATGATATCTGCGCAAAATATATGCTTTTCCTGCTCGTCCTCTCCGCCTGTGTGCTCTCTGCTCGTGCTCTCTGTCTGTGTGCACGACACTCTGAGAACGCGCAGCTGGGGGGGCCTAATCGTTTTGGACCCAAAAGAGGCGGGTCTATGAAGCAGTTTAGCCAATTGCTGATTCAAGATATAAATGAGTGACAGACAATTTAGCCAATCAGCGCCCTCAAATAGATTCAGTGTGGGGCCAGAACGATCAGGCCCCCCTCGCTGCGCGTTCTCGTCAGGAGAAGTCTCTACAGCGCGAGCGCCAGCGCGAGCACTCCTCCTCCAAGACCCGTTTGAGAGGAGAACTTTGGCGGAGATTCTGCAGCCAAAGAGCTGATATCAGATCAGCCTGACCTCACAATCAGATAGCAGACTCGCGGGAAAGGGAAGCAGTACATGCGAAGCTTCTGTACTAGCTGAACACCAGACAGGTTTGGCTAGCTGGATGACGTCATGCTAATAATTTATTTAGCTTTTTAAAACAACGGGGACGGATCCAGCACGGACAGTTACGGGAGTGAGGGATGAGGAGGTAAGGAAACATGAGAACACCAGGGTAGGGAGTGAGGGATGAGGAGGTAAGGAAACATGAGAACACCAGGGTAGGGAGTGAGGGATGAGGAGGTAAGGAAACATGAGAACACCAGGGTAGGGAGTGAGGGATGAGGAGGTAAGGAAACATGAGAACACCAGGGTAGGGAGTGAGGGATGAGGAGGTAAGGAAACATGAGAACACCAGGACACACATGAGAACTCTGTCAAGCTACATATTAGGACAAAGTGAACATCTTTTCTTCTACATAGTTGTCCTCAGTCTCATCTGCTTAACTTGGTCATGGAGGCATCAACATGTAATAGAGATGTTAAATTAACAGTGAAAACTCATCATAGCTTAATTTAACCTCAGTATTCATAATTACACTTCATGTTTACTTCTCCTGATCTTTACCTCCTATAACAAGGTCCATAGGGGCATCTCAATAAATAAACATGTTATATTATATTATATAAGTGTTATTTACTGATTGTTTTCGTGTTGGAATACATGTTAAATATTTAACTGCCAAGTAATAATGCGTGTTTGATACTTACATTTTTTTTGCATTAAATCATACTGGGATGTTTGCTGAAATTGATAGGATGGCCCTACCTAGAACACTGTTCCACCAGCTCCACTGATTACAGATGACATTTACTCTCACATGATGTGTGGGAAGTTTTCTATCACTGTATTGTTTTTGAAATTCCTTCCTGATTGTCTAACCTCAGTCTGCGCTGAACTCCATCCATCTGGTTTTGCAAAGCAGAGTAAATGATTTTGAAAATCCTTCATCTGACTCATGCGGGTCTGCAGCAGAATCACCTGTAGCTTCTGGAGGAGGCGGGCGAGTCCAAACACGTCGCTCTGCCGTCACTCAAACCCCGTCTGTTAGACGAAGCAGGATGGAGTAAAGAGGCGTGCGTGAGGCGAGCGTGTCTTCACTGTTCTCCGGGTTCGTGCGGCTGCAGGAGGAGCCTCGAGCCGGCACACTAGAGGGCGCTGTTGTAGTTCCAGAGGAAGCAGGCAGCGGTGCTGGATGGAGGCTGTCGGCCACAGATTAACTCCTGACTGCTAGATCGGGTCATTTCATCACTTGCATGCCACAGGTGTATCAGATACATGTCATGCATATGATGGGACTCTTTTATGATTTAAAAAAAACCCGATGACGAGCAATTCCACTGCTGAGAAAACCCGCCATGAGGTTTCACTGTCTTCATTTCTGTCCAACAACTATCTAATGTACTGCTTTTCTACAAATTATTATTTTATTTCCATTTTCACTGCCGCATTGTGTCGTCTCTCTCGAGAGAGGCGGAGAGGAAGGTCTTTAATATTTCACATGAATATGGAGTAAATGTGATGCATTACGTGGCCTCATCAATATACAATCCGCTGCTCTAATACGTCCTCTCGCCACCACAGTGTGTGTTTATGGGAGTGTGTGCACGCGTGTCTCGTGTGCGTTTCTGTTTTTCATTTTAAGTAGAATGTGTTGTGTTGTTTTGAGGCCTTTTAATCGTCTGAAGTCGTTCTCACTGCACAGAAATGTGATTCTTTCTCGTTTGCTGTCACATTTCTCAAAGAAATCAGCTGCAGAGAGAATTCATTATTCACACATCACACACCTCGGAGTTGTGACTGTTTCTGCTGTGAACTACATCACCTGTGATTAATCATTCATGGGCTCCATCTGTGTCCCGGACGTTTCAGACTCCGGGGCTCTATAAGACGGCGGGGAAACGGGGACTGAGGGACGCACTTCATGTCCACGAATGAGAGACTTATGGGTGGACACAGCAGAGCGGGCCTCGTGCTGCGTTAAAAAAAACCTCACGAGAGACATTGTTGACTTTATTGCACTCACTAAAGTCACTGTGGATACAGACAACCAGATTTTAAAAAGAATTTCTGAAAAGTGGAAGCCGGTTGAGCCGATCGCTGTTATTTCATAATGTTCAGTAGTCCGATTATCGAGGCAAGCTGTGGAATCAGGTCAGGTTTTATGAGGACAGTCCTTCAGAAGCGGACCAGTGCTCCCCGTCATTGTTTTTATTGGTTTCGGTTCCACATCCACGTCCTTGATTGTCGAGGAGATTTTTGGCACAAAACCAAATGTCTTAGGGTGGAAAATGCCCGAGGACCATTTGAGGAATTGAATAGATAAAAGCGATAATTCTTTGGTCTTCTTCTTGCTTTGTGTTTTGGCTGGAACAATCCCCGACTTTGCTCGTTGTGAAAATGCTGATTGAAAGAAGAATATGGGAAAAATCAGAACACAGATCACATAAGAACACAGATGCACGACGTGCACACACACTAACGCGCACAAAGCAGTTTGCGCACACAAACATAGTCTCACTCACACGCGCGCGCACACACACACACACACACTGCAGTTCTGTGCTTGATTGTCTTACCATCAGTCATTCTACCAAGTGGTAATTGAAAACACATCTCCCCCGGCCCCTGGCACCCATTACAAATAAGACACACTGGGGCTTTCTGCACACAAAACAAAGCATAATAACAAATAGAGTCAGACGGGCAGCAGAGAAGGAGAGAAGCATGCTGTAGTTCTTGGCACAACATGAAGAGAACACACTCTGTGATTGGTGGAGGGCCAAATCCATTTTTCCAAAAAGGGAAAAGAAGAAATATATGATTCCCTGACAAACGGACGCAGCACTTGTCCCGGGCCGATTCATTAATCGTCATCTTCTGAGCTCAAGTTTGTTGGAAAGTCTATTAGTTCCGGATGTCTTCTTATCCTCCAGTTTCTCTGAAATCTTAAGAAGCACTCAGAAAGTCAGACGGAGACGAGCAAAATGTAGAGGAGCAGCCATAGATACACTTACTGTACATTTGAGCACAGACGCACTGCAGAAAGAAAAGCTCCAGCTCAGCTTTCAGTCTGTTATAATTCCGTCGTGAATGTTTAATTTAAAAAGAAAAAGAAAGGGCAGGAATCTGCAGCAGCATTTCTGCATTTCATCCTGATTTGAATCGAGATGTTTCAGGATATTAAATGAATAGATCTTGTGACTAAAACAGAATAAAGCAAATTGATGCACTGGAATCAAAACTGTTGTCCC
Organism: Ophthalmolycus amberensis; assembly: GCA_024529925.1. NCBI lineage: Eukaryota > Metazoa > Chordata > Actinopteri > Perciformes > Zoarcidae > Ophthalmolycus > Ophthalmolycus amberensis. The sequence continues at coordinate 194,632 of JAFEUB010001621.1, read as the reverse complement.
TGCACCGACAGATCTTAATCTATTTCAATGAAAAAAACAACGTATTTTAAGGACAAAACTAGTACTCAATATTGGACAGTTTAAAAGAGCAGTGTAGCATTGTCAGATTCAAGATGGACACTTCTTAAAAAGGATCAACATTGATGCAGCAGAACCAGAGATCTTATTTTTAATTCCACGAGTTCTCCTTTCTTGTCAAAACCTGAATCCTACATTACCCACAATGCAACTCGCTCGCCGATGGTTGCGTCGAGGCGGCAACCTCCGGTCCTGCCGAGTGACGTATACGGCGTCTCTACGTCACTCCTCCTCAGTCCTAATATGGTCACTTCCTGTTCACTGGTTGCGGAAAAAACAACATGGCGACGACCGTAATCCAAGATGGCGACGGCGAACTCGATGCATCAAAACATCAGTCCACAAACTAATGAGTGACGTCTCCATGACTACGCCCACTTCTTTAAATACAGCGCTTGGTTCCGTCACAGATTGCTTGCTGTCGCGGATTCTTTCATTTTCAAACTTCCAGAGTCCTCGGCCCCAACCGCCATTGACTCTCGCTTGAAGAAATCTATCAAATTTCCTCTGCAGCCATAAAAGGCTTTATACAAGTTATTTTTATTTAGTTTTTTTCACACACATGCAGTGAAACTCCCCCAAGACCTGTAAAGCGACATTGTTATGTTGGGTTGACACACTTCCTCTTTAATGACGGGACAAGATAGAGATTCATAAAAACTTTAATGACTGTTGTTGTTTGCTTGAAATACCTCCGCTGTAAATCTGAAACACGCAGGGGGCAGGAATACAGGGATGCATCGCGTCTACACACACACACACACACACACACACTGTAATGCACTCACTCATGCAGCAGCAAACACACAGAGGACAACAGGTCCTTAATGCATCACATGGAAAAAAGTATTCAAATCGCATTTGTCGTGACCTGGAGGAACGAGAGCGAACAACTAGACGCTTAATTGGCAGCTGAGAACGAAAACACCTGCGAACAGCCCGCGTCTTGTCCATGTGGTCGGACCGCATTCTCCACGCACACACACACACACACACACGCACACACACACACATGCCATTCAAAACAAAGGCTGATCAGTGAGGCAGAAGAAAAGTGAGGGGGGGTTAGGGTGGAGGAAAAAAGGCGAGGCTGACAAGCAATGATTGATGTTCGCCCATCACGCCAGGCCTGACACTCATCCCTCTCCCCCTCCCTCCCTCCATTTGCAACAAAGTCACCAGTGTGTGTGTGTGTGTGTGTGTGTGTGTGTAAGTGTGTTCCAGGCTGAAACTCATTCAATCAATAAAGTGAGGCTCTCTGAATCACGGGGGCAATAGCCAGATCGCTGACTAGACAGAAGAAGCAGCGTAGGAGAGCACATTTCACATGTAGATTAAAAACCCGGCCTCGTAACCTTTAGTGTGTGGGCGGGCGACGGCTGTGTGTGTGTGGGGGGGGTTAGCAGCATGTAAACAGGCCTTATATGTCAAGGTGGCATGTGTGACATGTTTCAACACTATTGATAGACAAAACCAACAGCGCAGTGATTTGGTCACATGTGTGTCCAGTGGGTCTCAGACGTGCGTAACACGATCATCTGATCTCTTTCACTGATGAAATACACGTCAAACAATTGTACTTCTCGGTGTTTCCCATCTATACATCATTGTGCTGCATATTCACTTAATGAAAGCCTTTGATTCTAATAACCTAAACGTTCAGTCTGCAGCAACACACTCAACACACTCAACACTCAACACACTGCACACACATCGCTAAGGCTTGCATTGTTAACAACAAGAACACTCACACAACCATAGAAGAAGTGGAAGTAGTCGTCGGGACGTCACCCATTGGTTTGTGGACTGACGTTGGGAAGCCTTGAGTTCGCCATCTTGGCTTCTTTGTATCCGATGAACAGGAAGTGACCATATTTGGACTGAGGAGGAGTGATGTAGAGACGGCTCTGGTAGAGACCTGTCAATCACCGTGTAGCCCCGCCCTAAAGCATCCCCTGCTTTATGGTCTGTTTGACTCTAAATGGACCATAATGTACTAAATGAACATCATGCTGTATTGAAGAAGACTTGAAACTAGAGATTGAGACCATAAACTCATGTTTACAATGTTTACTGAGGTAATGAATCAAGAGAGAAGTAGAGTCATTCTCTCATAGACTTCTATACATTCTGACTTCTGTTTGTAACCAGAGGAGTGACTACTTCACAAACTGTGTTGTATACAGTATTAATATGTATCTTCCCTCCCAGTTCAGTGAAAATAATCACTCTTTATGCATGAAAGGAAACGGCTGACGTGGAACGATGAACTCCCTCGGATGTAAAGTGTGACTCTCCCTGACACTGAACAGCAGCCTCCACTGTGTGTGTGGATGTCAGCTGCAGGGTTGAACCCTCCCTGCTGGCTCACATGTCGCCCTGTTGACAACGTCTCTTTACATCCTGCAAACTTGGCGACTGACTTACCCGCCAAAAGAAACGGGACTGTTTCCTCAAACGTGTGGTGAAGTCCCTCGCTGCCTGAAACGCTCCTTCACCAGCGAAGACTTCACAAAGAAGAGCAAAATACAAACTGCGTCTCGCTCTCAGCGGAGAAAACACGGAGCAAAGCCTTGATGGAAATGTTTCATTTCTTTTCCTTCCCAACAGGTGCTAAACGAGCTGCACGGATCTCTCGATTTGCATCTTTAGTTGCTTTGTTGATTCGCTAACACATATTTGCATTTGGAAACAGCTCGAGTAATTTGACTGGGGACTCCCACTTTGCCTTTGAGGAGAAGGCGGCGCTGCAAACATTGCTTTGCTGCTGCGAGCTGGCATTCCTTTCCCTCCGCTTCCCTCCTTGGCATACATCGTGTTTGTGAGTGTGAGGCAGGAAAAACAAAAAGGTGTATATTAGTGAACATAACAAAGAATTATCGTCTCCAGCTGTGTGAGAGCGTGTTGATCTTTTGTCCATACGAGCCTCTTTGCGCCTCTTCTCGCCGTCATACTTTATCAGAGCCAGCCAATGGAAGTAACGAGCAGACGGCGCTGAGCTCTGGACCGGGACCGGCCTCTGGCTCCAAGCAGAGCTTTGTTCTTTGTGTTTCAGCTCTGTTCTCCAGAATTACATTCCCATACAGCCAGACTGCATTGTGGTTGACTTAATGAGGGAAACATGTTTAGTCACGCATTACAAACGATAGCAAATCGAGTACTTTGGTTGCCTGAAGATAAAGTATTTTGTATTAATTTCATACCAAACCATGATGTGTTTCACTGAAGTTAAACACGTGTTTTTGTGGTGTTTCTTATTTAGTTTGGTTTAAATCTGCAACCGACATCCGGGAGAAACACGTCTCCCTTGAACAGTAAGTTCAGTTCAGTTGTATGACGTGTGTGTAGTTCTACACTAATATGAGAAATATATCTTAAATAACCCTGAAACACCCACCTGCCCGCTGGCGGGTTAGAGGTGGATGTTCAGGCTGAATATTTCTGTTTATCCACGTAATCATGAATCATAAATCCCACCTTGTGGTGGATGGGTCAAACAAACAGCGATACTTCAGGCAGGAGGCCGCTGTCTGTTCCCCGTGTGAAGAAGGAATCTTTAGATGTTTTTGTAACGTAACTTGTGTACTTCAGTGACGGCACTTCTGTAGTTATTTTAAGCCAAACGACGATCTTTTCCTAAACCCAACTGATGTTTCCTGTAAAGATGGAACTTTATTTGAAAAGACTGTTCTCATGTAACAAGTGAAAACTGGCACGTGTTAAAGTTCAATGTAATCTTTGGCCTCGTGTGTTTTGCTCCTCTACAACAGAGCTCCAGTATATAAGCAGCTCATCTGCTGTTTGAGACACTTGCTGCCCTGCAGCGTTTCTCTTGGTGAAGAATCTCAGCAAACAATGCACGAGGCCACAAAAAGAATCTTATTTTGAAAGAGTGGGTAGTAACAAAGTAGCATGACGAAACAGAAACTCAAGCTCCATAAATAGAAAATCAGAAGAGTAACAACTTGCAGATCCTAATATTCATCGCCTCCCGCTGCTCCAGCCTGAAATGAGAGCCAGATGATACGAAGACAGACCATCATTACAGCTACGCACCACCATCAGCATGCAGGCACGAGCAGGACTCTGAGAAGGCCACGATGACCTGTGTGTGCGTGTGTGTGTGTGTGTGTGTGGTGGTTGTGCAGCACTGGGGGAACCCCTGAGACCTCCACCCCACAGGAGATGGTCAGCTGGCAGGTGATTGTGTATTCTGTCTACGGCTGATCTGCTTTGCACATTGCGAAGGGAACCCCTTGGCCTCAACAGTCCTGCTTCCCACTGCATTTTCCACAGTGTGTGTGTGTGTGTATGTGTGTGTGTGTGTGTGTGTGTTAGTCCGGCAGCTGGAGTTCCACTCAGCTGGCCTCTCTTTATTCAGTCCTGCTTCACAAAAAAATGACCTGCGTCTCTGCACAGCGGGGGCCATTTTAACTGGAGAGCACACCACTCCCAGAAGCTAGCAGCACTTAACACTTAGCGCCCCGCTAACACATTGTTCCTGTACAACAAAGCAACAGCTGACCTTTGTAATTACCTCCGAGTCTCTGGAAGGTGAGCCGACGTTTATGCAAAAGATATAAAAATAATCTGCTTCCTCCCCAAACTTTTATCACCGCAATCGACCGCTAACAAAGAGCGTATTAGAGAGCTAATAGCTAGCTTCCCTGCATCTGCTGCTCCTTTTCTTTGTCCTCAGGGGAAGATTTGGCACCTCACTGTACAACCCGGCAACAAAATTACCTCAGCCTAAACCTGTCAACAGACCATTACAGCCCACGCTGACTATTACAGGCTGGGGGGAGAAAAAAGGGCCAAAGCCATCGTAGCGCAAAGGTGTTGGCAGATAGAGGCCGGAGGAATGTGGCAACAGGGATATTTGTTGGCCGTGTGCAAGACAGAGTCTCGTTTCTCAAAACACGGCTGAGTCTGCAGACTCTTATCAGCAGGCTCAATAAAGCACGGAGATGCCGGGATATCAATACGGGATCGGGTCCGATGGAGAAGATAAAAGAAGGAAAAGAACGAGAGAAGAAGTGATGATCCCGGGTTGAACGCTGTACAAGACATGGACCTTTAGAACGAGGAGTTGATTGCATTCAGCGGCTAATAAATCCTTCTGTTGCTCCTTCCATTCCAGAGCAGTGATTTAGATTATAATAACAAGACACCCCCTCACTCCTTACTCCCCCTCGCTCCTTACTCCTCCTTACTCCTTACTCCTCCTCGCTCCTTACTCCCCCTCGCTCCTTACTCCTCCTCACTCCTTACTCCTCCTCACTCCTTACTCCCACTCCTTACTCCTCCTTACTCCTCCTCACTAAATCCTTCTGTTGCTCCTTCCATTCCAGAGCAGTGATTTAGATTATAATAACAAGACTCCCCCTCACTCCTTACTCCTCCTCGCTCCTTACTCCTCCTCACTCCTTACTCCTCCTCACTCCTTAGTCCTCCTTACTCCCCCTCACTCCTTACTCCTCCTCACTCCTTACTCCTCCTTACTCCCCCTCACTCCTTACTCCTCCTCACTCCTTACTCCTCCTTACTCCCCCTCACTCCTTACTCCCCCTCACTCCTTACTCCTCCTCACTCCTTACTCCTCCTCACTCCTTACTCCTCGCTCCTTACTCCCCCTCGCTCCTTACTCCTCCTCACTCCTTACTCCTCCTTACTCCTCCTCACTCCTTACTCCTCGCTCCTTACTCCCCCTCACTCCTTACTCCTCCTCACTCCTTACTCCTCGCTCCTTACTCCCCCTCACTCCTTACTCCTCCTCACTCCTTACTCCTCACTCCTTACTCCTCCTCACTCCTTACTCCTCCTCACTCCTTACTCCTCGCTCCTTACTCCTCCTCACTCCTTACTCCTCCTCACTCCTTACTCCTCCTCACTCCTTACTCCTCACTCCTTACTCCTCCTCACTCCTTACTCCTCCTCGCTCCTTACTCCCCCTCACTCCTTACTCCTCCTCACTCCTTACTCCTCCTCACTCCTTACTCCTCACTGCTTACTCCCCCTCACTGCTTACTCCTCCTCACTCCTTACTCCTCCTCACTCCTTACTCCTCCTCACTCCTTACTCCTCACTGCTTACTCCCCCTCACTGCTTACTCCTCCTCACTCCTTACTCCTCCTCACTCCTTACTCCTCACTGCTTACTCCTCCTCACTCCTTACACCCCCTCACTCCTCCTTACTCCTCACTGCTTACTCCTCCTCACTGCTTACTCCTCCTCACTCCTTACTCCTCCTCACTCCTTACTCCTCACTGCTTACTCCTCCTCACTCCTTACACCCCCTCACTCCTCCTTACTCCTCGCTCCTTACTCCTCCTCACTCCTTACACCCCCTCACTCCTTACTCCCCCTCACTCCTTACTCCTCCTCACTGCTTACTCCTCCTCACTCCTTACTCCTCCTCGCTGCTTACTCCTCCTCACTGCTTACTCCTCCTCACTCCTTACTCCTCCTCACTCCTTACTCCTCACTCCTTACTCCTCACTCCTTACTCCCCCTCACTCCTTACTCCTCCTCACTGCTTACTCCTCCTCACTCCTTACTCCTCCTCACTCCTTACTCCTCACTCCTTACTCCTCCTCACTCCTTACTCCTCACTGCTTACTCCTCCTCACTCCTTACTCCTCCTCGCTGCTTACTCCTCCTCACTGCTTACTCCTCCTCACTCCTTACTCCTCCTCGCTGCTTACTCCTCCTCACTGCTTACTCCTCCTCACTCCTTACTCCTCCTCACTCCTTACTCCTCACTCCTTACTCCTCACTCCTTACTCCTCACTCCTTACTCCCCCTCACTCCTTACTCCTCCTCACTGCTTACTCCTCCTCACTCCTTACTCCTCCTCACTCCTTACTCCTCACTCCTTACTCCTCCTCACTCCTTACTCCTCACTGCTTACTCCTCCTCACTCCTTACTCCTCCTCACTCCTTACTCCTCCTCACTCCTTACTCCTCCTCGCTGCTTACTCCTCCTCACTCCTTACTCCTCCTCGCTGCTTACTCCTCCTCAATCCTTACTCCTCCTCACTCCTCCTCACTGCTTACTCCTCCTCACTGCTTACTCCTCCTCACTCCTTACTCCTCCTCGCTGCTTACTCCTCCTCACTCCTTACTCCTCCTCACTCCTTACTCCTCACTCCTTACTCCTCCTCGCTCCTTACTCCTCCTCGCTGCTTACTCCTCCTCACTCCTTACTCCTCCTCACTCCTTACTCCTCCTCGCTCCTTACTCCTCCTCGCTGCTTACTCCTCCTCACTCCTTACTCCTCCTCACTCCTTACTACTCACTCCTTACTCCCCCTCACTCCTTACTCCTCCTCACTCCTCCTCACTCCTTACTCCTCCTCACTCCTTACTCCTCCTCACTCCTTACTACTCCTCACTCCTTACTCCTCACTCCTTACTCCTCCTCGCTCCTTACTCCTCACTCCTTACTCCTCCTCACTCCTTACTCCTCCTCACTCCTTACTCCTCCTCGCTACTCCTCCTCGCTACTCCTCCTCACTCCTTACTCCTCCTCACTCCTTACTCCTCACTCCTTACTCCTCCTCACTCCTTACTCCTCCTCGCTGCTTACTCCTCCTCACTCCTTACTCCTCCTCACTCCTTACTCCTCCTCGCTGCTTACTCCTCCTCACTCCTTACTCCTCCTCGCTCCTTACTCCTCACTCCTTACTCCTCCTCACTCCTTACTCCTCCTCACTCCTTACTCCTCCTCGCTACTCCTCCTCACTCCTTACTCCTCCTCACTCCTTACTCCTCACTCCTTACTCCTCCTCACTCCTTACTCCTCCTCGCTCCTTACTCCTCCTCGCTCCTTACTACTCCTCACTCCTTACTCCTCCTCACTCCTTACTCCTCCTCACTCCTTACTCCTCCTCGCTCCTTACTCCTCCTCGCTCCTTACTCCTCCTCACTCCTTACTCCTCCTCACTCCTTACTCCTCCTCGCTCCTTACTCCTCCTCGCTCCTTACTCCTCCTCGCTCCTTACTCCTCACTCCTTACTCCTCCTCACTCCTTACTCCTCCTCGCTCCTTACTCCTCCTCGCTCCTTACTCCTCCTCGCTCCTTACTCCTCCTCGCTCCTTACTCCTCCTCGCTCCTTACTCCTCCTCGCTCCTTACTCCTCACTCCTTACTCCTCCTCACTCCTTACTCCTCCTCGCTCCTTACTCCTCCTCGCTGCTTACTCCTCCTCGCTCCTTACTCCTCCTCGCTCCTTACTCCTCCTCGCTGCTTACTCCTCCTCGCTCCTTACTCCTCCTCGCTCCTTACTCCTCACTCCTTACTCCTCCTCACTCCTTACTCCTCCTCACTCCTTACTCCTCCTCGCTACTCCTCCTCACTCCTTACTCCTTACTCCTCCTCACTCCTCACTCCTTACTCCTCCTCACTCCTTACTCCTCCTCGCTCCTTACTCCTCCTCGCTCCTTACTCCTCCTCACTCCTTACTCCTCACTCCTTACTCCTCCTCACTCCTTACTCCTCCTCGCTCCTTACTCCTCCTCGCTCCTTACTCCTCCTCACTCCTTACTCCTCCTCACTCCTTACTCCTCCTCGCTCCTTACTCCTCCTCGCTCCTTACTCCTCCTCGCTCCTTACTCCTCACTCCTTACTCCTCCTCGCTCCTTACTCCTCCTCGCTCCTTACTCCTCCTCGCTGCTTACTCCTCCTCACTCCTTACTCCTCCTCGCTGCTTACTCCTCCTCACTCCTTACTCCTCCTCGCTCCTTACTCCTCCTCACTCCTTACTCCCCCTCACTCCTTACTCCTCCTCACTCCTTACTCCTCCTCGCTCCTTACTCCTCCTCACTCCTTACTCCTCCTCACTCCTTACTCCTCACTCCTTACTCCCCCTCACTCCTTACTCCTCCTCACTCCTTACTCCTCCTCACTCCTTACTCCTCACTCCTTACTCCTCACTCCTTACTCCTCCTCACTCCTTACTCCTCACTCCTTACTCCTCCTCACTCCTTACTCCTCCTCGCTCCTTACTCCTCCTCACTCCTTACTCCTCCTCACTGCTTACTCCTCCTCACTGCTTACTCCTCCTCACTCCTTACTCCTCCTCACTGCTTACTCCTCCTCACTGCTTACTCCTCCTCACTCCTTACTCCTCCTCACTGCTTACTCCTCCTCACTCCTTACTCCTCCTCACTGCTTACTCCTCCTCACTCCTTACTCCTCCTCACTCCTTACTCCTCCTCGCTACTCCTCCTCACTCCTTACTCCTCCTCACTCCTTACTCCTCACTCCTTACTCCTCCTCACTCCTTACTCCTCCTCGCTGCTTACTCCTCCTCACTCCTTACTCCTCCTCACTCCTTACTCCCCCTCACTCCTTACTCCTCCTCACTCCTTACTCCTCCTCACTCCTTACTCCTCACTCCTTACTCCTCACTCCTTACTCCTCCTCACTCCTTACTCCTCACTCCTTACTCCCCCTCACTCCTTACTCCTCCTCACTCCTTACTCCTCCTCGCTCCTTACTCCTCACTCCTTACTCCTCACTCCTTACTCCTCCTCACTCCTTACTCCTCCTCACTCCTTACTCCTCACTCCTTACTCCTCACTCCTTACTCCTCACTCCTTACTCCCCCTCACTCCTTACTCCTCCTCACTCCTTACTCCTCCTCGCTCCTTACTCCTCACTCCTTACTCCTCACTCCTTACTCCTCCTCACTCCTTACTCCTCACTCCTTACTCCTCCTCACTCCTTACTCCTCCTCGCTCCTTACTCCTCCTCGCTCCTTACTCCTCACTCCTTACTCCTCACTCCTTACTCCTCCTCACTCCTTACTCCTCACTCCTTACTCCTCCTCGCTCCTTACTCCTCCTCGCTCCTTACTCCTCCTCACTCCTTACTCCTCACTCCTTACTCCTCCTCACTCCTTACTCCTCCTCGCTCCTTACTCCTCCTCGCTCCTTACTCCTCCTCGCTCCTTACTCCTCCTCGCTCCTTACTCCTCCTCGCTCCTTACTCCTCCTCGCTCCTTACTCTTCCTCGCTCCTTACTCCTCGCTGCTTATCACTACATGACTGATTTTCCTAGAAAAGTATAATTATCAACTCGTTGTAAATAACTTGGATTAGAGTTCACGTCTGCCTCAGGTGGGAAACACAAAATAAAAAAACACTTTCAGATTTGCAAAATTGGAGATGTGGTGTTTATTAATTTTTTTACACTAAAAGCAATAAGCTTCCAGTGTTAATGCTTTACATCAATAACTCTATTAACACTTCATTGTATTGCTACAGTAGATGTGCTGCTGTGAAAGAGAATCGATATCAGTTTAAGTCAACGCTGTATTTAGAATACAGACGGATCCTCTGACGGGTAACTGAAGTCGTTGTCTCTCTTCAAAGGCACAAACTGCTCAGAATAAAACAGTAACTTAAGCTCACAGAACACCGGAGCAGCTGCTCTACCGCTCTTTGTGTTGTTATTGTGACTTTGGTGAATCCGAACTAAAGCTTTGGTTATACAGATGTATTTTTTTCTGCCTTTATAAAAGACAGCAGTCAAGTAACACATGCATGCATGCATATAAAGGTCAATTATCCTGAAAACGGGTTTAATTTGGCTGCAAAATATTTACTCAAATGTATATTATGAAGACCTTCTGTTTCTGTCAATCCTCAGACATCTTCACTCCTTTTTATGAGAATTATTTGTCGACATAACGTCTGAAAAGCTTTGTTTGCACGTGCAGTGTGGGCCAAGTTACCAAATGTTTAGAGGTGCACGACCAAACGCTTGCAGAGCCCTCGCACATTACGTCCTTTTCAGCGAGTAGAAACTAAACTTAACTTTTAAAACACCAAAGTCACAACAACACAAACAAACTACCCGATCCAGAGGCAGACCAGCAACTACTGGGCTCTGCGAGGTCAAATGAGTGTTCTTGTGAATAGGGTCTGGCAGCGGCAGACCAGCAACACACTTAAGCCTTGCCCCATCATGCTCATGGGCTTTTCATCACTGTCTGAACCCCCCCCCCCCCCCCCCCCCCCCTTTAGTGGGGAGGGACGTCATACCTGGGGGCCCATGAATGGAGCCCTCAGGTAAAGCGCTGTTGAAACAAATCTAAAGCTGCCTAATGACACGCACCGTGAAACTCTTCACAGGTCATTTACACTGCTGACAGGCTGCTGCCACAGCGCTGCACACCGCCTCCTCTCTGTGTGTGTGTGTGTGTGTGTGTGTGTGTGTGTGTGAGAGAGAGAGAGAGACGGAAGATACACAAACAGAGAGAAGAAGAATCTGATGTATGTGTGATATGCATTAGTCCTCCACACGGAGGTACTAACAGTGTTTTAGCCTTTTGTGCAGCTGGGCCTCACAGCATCGGGGGAGCGATTAGCGCCGCCGTCTCTGATTGGCTGCTCGGCACTGCGGTTAAGCAGGCGACGGCTACCTCAGGTCTTATTTCTAAAGACGGTTAACGTTGTGTTTGCTGTTCTTGGAGTCTGTTTTGTGGAACAGTGGATGCCCTCTGAAAGTGCATCTGTAACCGAGCACACTGGTGCACTTCCAGGTCTCATTACTCACTTTCTGCAACCTTTCAACTGCAGACTGGGATAAGAGTCGAAGGAAGGGAGGGAGGGGAACACGAGAGGAGTCAACCTCGATCACCTGTAGATCCAAACTGGGCGCTTCAGTTCTCTTCACAATGCTTATCCCCGTTCACTGACTCAGGGTGTTCAAATGAAACTGATGCTGACTTGCTTGGATCGTTGTAATCATTCAACCAAATGGCTTTTGGCCTTCCCTTCCTTTCTACTGCGTCTATAGGTGGTGGATCATCACACGTTCCAGTTATTCTGTGACTCACACTGACCTACATTATTTAGCTTAATGTAGATCATTGTTTGTATGCATGTGCCCAGTAACTACTGACTTTTATTCTTTTGCCCAGTTACCTGTTCGTGTGAGTCAAATCAGTAACTATGCATTTAATTCTAAGTACGATTTAACTCACTTTTTGACGACTTGAGTCATTTAACTATTATTTTGTGACTCTGGTGAAATAAGTGGGACAAACTAAACTAGCTTACTGCTTAGTGTTACATTCATTTCACATGAGTAATTTGTACCAACTCGATCTTAACAAAGCAAGCGTCCCTCCGCCTCACTCCCCCCGTCTGCTCTCCTACCGGCGAAGTCATCTGTAACAACTAACAGCCAGAAGCAGCTCTGCAGTAAACCCGACTGGCTGCTCGAGTGTGGAACGAGAAGTCAACGTTGATGTTTTCACTACGTACGTCAGCCCTTCTGTAGTTATTTTATCGATATCTATTATTATACATTATATATTTCAGACTATCTTTCCCTGAACCGAACTTAAGTCGTTTTGTTGACTAAACCAAAGTGAGTTTACTGTGAAGACGGAAGTTTATTTTGAAAAGCTCGTCAGAACACTGAGTACATGTAGAGTAACATGTAAGGACCAAAGCGTCTCGTGAAGCTTGAACCATCTTGCATTGTTAGGATTGGAGCGTGTCTTTGTCGTGATGTTTATTTTACAGAATGCATTAAATTGCAGGAAAAGTCTTTCCCACAATAATCTCAGTACACATGTCAGTGTGTTTATTGCTGAATAGACTGTTTCTCTCTTGCATATTTCATAAATAGTCCATGTTGGTTTTTAACAAACTTTCCCTCATATATCAGATAACATAACACACACATCTGTCCATCAAACACTCCTTTTCCCCTAATTGTTACCACACCATCCCAACTCCAATTAATGTCTCCACACATCAGTTTCAAGCTTTAAACCCCCCCCCCCCCCCCCCTCTCCCAGAAAAAAGAAAACATTCACATAAGAATGGACAGTTTAAACAGGTGCCATGGTAACATAACCGCCACTGCGGCAATTACTGCCGTATGCCTGACTAACAGCCATAAATCATCCCCTCTCTACAAAGAGGACGTTGTGGCGCTCCACTCCCATCCAATAATCAGAAATTGCTCCATGTGCGGCGTAACGAGCGCTCGCTGAAACGACCCATTCTTCTGTTTCGGGCGGAGGATATTTTCCCGCTCTCTGTGGCGACGTTACAAGGGGATCCTTCAGCGGGCAGGATATTGTACCTGCTTCGACACCTGTTGGCTTTAGCCGAGGGTTTCATCAGATAGTTGAAATAAATACTAGTCATCATCATAACCATAATCATAGTCATAAAAAAACAAAATAACAGGGGCCTTTTATGCTGTTGCCAAATTGCCCCTGCCATCTGATTTACAGTGGGGGGGGGGGGGGGGAGGATGGGGCCTTTTCTATGTGCTCGGAATGGGATAAATACTCAAATATACACACCTGCAGACCACCCGTCACACACACACACACACACACACACACACACCTGGGAGCTCACAGGCACGTAATGGCGGAGGATGGGCCTGAGGAATTCTCCCGGGATCACAAAGAGGAACGTTGTTCTGCTCACACGGTCCGTCCAGCAGGTGAGCGGAGCGATAAGAGGCCAGAAGGACAAATTAGCCCTCATATTAAAATAATCCCTCATGTCTAATAACGATAATACGCTCCACCACCGAGGCCGCTGCACGCTCACAATGGTCTTCCTTCTACAGGCGGCGACTTGTTGAAAACAGTTTTGAGCGTTCGCAAAATAGGACTCCGTCATATCTGCTCGGACCTGTCAGCAGTCCTGCAATACGTGCAGGTTCAGAGTAATGGATGCCAATAACTGCAGTGTGTGTGTGTGTATATGTGTGTGTGTGTCAGAATCCTGAGCAGCTGTTTGATTCAAAGGTAGAGCCAATGGGGCAGCAAGAAGACGTCTACACCGTCTTTAAAGGAGCACCGTTTGTGATGAGAACAGCTGCACATGTTCCTCTGTGTGTTTGTTCTAAGCTTAATCTAGAGACTCATTCTAACGGAACGTTACACAGCGCATAGAGTTCTGCAGGAATCACGTATTTCTGAGGCCAACCAGGAAGTGAACATCTCTCTGGTTCCCCTCGACAACAAGCCAATCAGATTGTTTTATTGGATTTACAGAAAATAATCTCTGTGGCAAACAAATGTTTCACGTCACCACGACTAAGATGGAGGACTGGTGTTCGTAGTAATAAAGGAGCTGCAGCAATGAGTCAGCACTTCCTGTTGCCTCCTCTGAGTCAAGTTTCTTTTTGTCAGTTTTTTGGTCAGATGTCTGAAATAAGATCTATGGTTAAAACTAGCTGAAGAGATTTGAACATTTCTGTTCTATGATATAATGCTGATGTCCAGTGTGCGCACCGTGTTGTGGCCGGTTGATTGATCGGTAAAGTGCTAGTATAAAATTCATGTTCATGTATTCATGTGTTAAAGCTGCATTCTCTCTAGTGTCCACCAGGGGGCGACTCCTCTGGTTGTATAGAAGTCTATGAGAAAATGACTCTACTTCTCTCTTGATTTATTACCTCAGTAAACATTGTAAACATGAGTTTATGGTCTCAATCTCTAGTTTCAAGTCTTCTTCAATACAGCATGATGTTCATTTAGTACATTATGGTCCATTTAGAGTCACACAGACCATAAAGCAGGGGATGCTTTAGGGCGGGGCTACACGGTGATTGACAGGTCTCTACGTCACTCCTCCTCAGTCCATATATGGTCATGTCTGTTAATTAGTTGCGAAAAAACGTGACTACGTTCACTTCTTATATACAATCAGAAGCAAAGACTATATCGTGTGGTGCGAGTTATAAAAAACAATGTCAGCACATTTTAAGTGTTTTTAATGAAACTTAAAGCTGCGTCCACACCACATTGAATGTGCTGTAATTACATTGAATGTGTTGTAATTCACTATCCTGTTCTACACATGACATCATTGCACTTCTGTCCATCCTGGGAGAGGGATCCCTCCTCTATTGCTCTCCCACAGGTTTCTTCCTCTTTCCTCCCCGTTAAAGGGGTTTTTGGGGGAGTTTTTCCTGTTCCGATGTGAGGGTCTCGGGACAAGAGGATGTCAAATGTGTACATATTGTAAAGCCCTCTGAGGCTAATTTGTAATTTGTGATTTTGGGCTATACAAAAATAAATTGAATTGAATTGAACTACAAGTCCTAGAAGTTCAGATCAGCTGTGTCGTGAGGGTAAACCTGAGGTCTACGTCTGAGTATCTCTGAACGGCTGTGACTCCGTTCCCTGTCACTGCCCATGATGGACTATAAACATCTGTCAGGATGTAACCCAAAACAGAAGGAATGAACGTCTGAGACTGAATAAACTGCTACAAACGTACCTGACACAACCACGACAGGAGGCAACACCTGGTCCAGGTAAACCCGGATACACAGGAACCTGTGAGGCGAGAAAGCACAGAGACTCTGGTGAAGAAGCAGGTCAATAATGTGCATTAATGGTATCGGTAATATGAAATAGTAATGTGAGTAATAATAAAAGTGATATTAGCAGTTGGAGTCAGCAGGGCCATGGTAGGAGGAAGGACCAGGGTCCAGATGAAACCATGCTCCATGGAAACCTGTGAGGAGAGGAAGCACAAGGACTCCGGGGAAGAAGTAAAGTTAGTAATGAGCATTAATGGGACATCAATGCAAACAGACGGAGGTGAAGAAGAGGAGGAGAGAGGTGCTCAGTGTAGGAAGTCCCCCTGTAGTTTTTGCCTATACCAGTTTGTCCATGGGCCGGTCCAAGGCAAGCCAGAGCCAGCCCTAACTATAAGCACTGTCAAAGAGGAAAGTCTTAAGCCTACTCTTAAATGTGGTGAGTGTGTCTGCCCCCCGGACTGAAACGGGAAGCTGGTTCCACAGAAGAGGAGCTTGATAACTGAAGGCTCTGGCTCCCATCCCACTTTTTAAGACTCTAGGAACCACAAGTAACCCTGAATTAATGGATCGCAGCTCTCTAGTAGGGCAGTATGGTACTATAAGCTCTTTAAGATATGATGGAGCCTGACCAATTCGGGCTTTGTAGGTAAGTAAAAGGATTTTAAATTCTATTCTAGATTTTACAGGGAGCCAGTGCAGAGAAGCTAATACAGGAGTAATATGATCTCTCCTCTTAGTTCTTGTTAGTACACGAGCTGCAGCATTCTGGATCAGCTGGAGAGATTTAAGAGATTTATTAGAGCAGCCTGAAAATAAGGAATTGCAGGAATCTAGTCTAGAGGTAACAAATGCATGAACTCATTTCTCTGCATCGCTTTGAGATAGGATGTGCCTGATTTTTGAAATATTACGTAGGTGAAAAAAGGCAGTCCTAGAAATTAGTTTAATCTGAGAGTTAAAAGACAAATCCTGATCAAAGGTAACTCCAAGATCCTTTACGGTGCTGCTGGATGCCAGCGCAACGCCATCTAGAGAAACTATATCATTAGATAACTGATGTCGGAGGTGTTCTGGGCCTAGTAGAATAACTTCAGTTTTGTCTGAGTTTAACATCTGGAAGTTGCAGGTAGTGGTGTCACGGATCACGGATCGATCCGTGATCCGTTCGGATCAGCCCTCACGGTTCGGATCACTTGTGAACCGCGGATCAATAGAGTATTTTTTTTCTTCTTTACAGCGTAATCATCATAGTGTGTAATAAAGTTCAGCTGTTGCTGTTCCTTTTCAAGTAACAAGTCCCCGAATATCAATGCAGAGTGTCAGTGAACAGATATAAAGCAGTAGTGTGTTCACGTGAACGGAGCAGGTTAGAAGCATTTAACGGTGAAGTCATGGCGAGCGGAGGAACTTGAGAAGCCGCGGCGTCATTTAAGTCGCAAGTTTGGGCGCATTTTGTCTTCCCTGTAACGTATAATGACGGATGAGGGTGGTGGACGAAACCGTTACGGTATGTAGGCGTTATTTAAAGAGAAAGACACGACAACGGCAAAACATCGGCATGTCCACACATATGAAGAGACACCATCCCGTCTGTCAGCGACGGGGACACTCCGGTGTAGAAAACAAAGGATTTCTAAATCTGGTTAAAATGCTTGAGCCACGCTACGAAGTCCACTCACGCACCCACTTCAGTGTGAAGCTGTTCCAGACCTCTATGAGAAGGAAAAGACTGTAGAGACCGCTTTCACCACGGCGGAGTGATTCTTAGTCCGGTGCTGTAGACACGCCCCCTCTGTGAGAGTCACACAGACACACACCTGGGGCAGGTGCTGACAGAAGTATCAGAGTGAAGCTGGACAGGCCCAATAATATTCCAGTCACCACAGAAAGGTCTACCCTCTCCCCAGACAATGGAGATATTCTCATCTTTTTGAAAATAATGTCACAGTAATGGTAAACATTGTTGTGTATTTGAATGGCATAACCTGACAGGAAGTAAACATAGACCCAAGTTGTTGCCGAGCAGTTCAGTTTAGTGTAAACAGTGGAAGCTAGCTCACTGGCTGTTTCTTTCTTTCAGTATTGATGAAAGGACGAGGATATCAACATACCTCATGTTGCACTTAAACTTAACAGAATTCTTGAATGTATTATTTTTATTTATTTATTTCATTTTGTTTCAAATTGGACATCTTCAATATTTTTGTTTTCATGGAAGACTATAGCCCAAAGTTCTTTGCTTTAAGTGTTCTTGAAGTTCTTTAATTAATAAATGGAAAGCAAATATTTGTCTCCTCCCCTTTTCTTTGTTGATCCGAAAAATGATCCGAACCGTGACTCCTGAACCGTGATCCGAACCGAACCGTGAGGTTTGTGATCCGTGACACCCCTAGTTGCAGGTCATCCAGGTTTTTATGTCCTTGAGACATGCTTGCAGTTTAGCGAGCTGGTTGGTTTCATCTGGTTTGATCGATATCTATAATTGAGTATCATCTGCATAACAATGAAAGTTTATAGTTTTCTAATAATATTGCCTAAAGGCAGCATATATAAGGTGAACAAGATTGGTCCAAGCACAGAACCTTGTGGAACTCCATAACTGACGTTGGTCTTCATCGAGGCTTCATCGTTTACATAAACAAACTGAGATCGATCCGATAAATAGGATCCAAACCAGTTCAGTGCGGTTCCTTTGATGCCAATATAATGTTCCAGTCTCTGCAACAGGATGTAGTGGTCTATAGTGTCGAACGCAGCACTAAGGTCGAACAGGACAAGAACAGAGACGAGTCCTTTGTCTGATGCGATTAGAAGGTCATTAGTTATTTTTACCTGAGCTGTCTCTGTGCTACGATGCTTTCTAAATCCTGACTGAAAATCCTCAAAGAAACTATTGTTACGTAGAAAGTCACACAACTGATTTGCAACTGCTTTCTCAAGGATCTTAGAGAGGAAGGGAAGGTTAGAGATCGGTCTATAGTTCTACACCTCTGGATGGAGAGTGGGCTTCTTAAGAAGAGGTTTAATTACAGCTCCTCTGAAGGACTGTGGTACATGACCTGCTAGTAAAGACAGGTTGATGATATCTAATAAAGTCATGCTAATTAATGGTAGCACTTCTTTAAGCAGCCTAGTCGGTATAGGGTCTAAGAGACAGGTGGAAGGTTTAGACGTAGAAATTGTTGAAGTCAGTTTGTCAAGGTGGATGGGAGTAAAGCCATCTAGACATAAATCAGGGTTTACAGCTGTTTCTAGGGTTACTCTATTTGTGGAAAGATCGGTACTAGTCGAGGGGAGGAGATTAATGTTCTCTCTAATAATTATAATCTTATCATTAAAGAAGTTCATGAAGTCATTGCTACTGAGGTCTATAGGGATACTCGGCACAACAGAGCTGTGACTCTGTCAGCCTGGCTACAGTGCTGAAGAGGAACCTGGGGTTGTTCTCATGTTTCTCTATTAACGATGAGTAATAAGCTGCTCTGGCATTACGGAGGGCCTTCTTATACGTTTTAAGACTGTCTCGCCAGAGTAACCGCGATTCTTCCAAGTTAGTGGAACGCCATGTTCTTTCAAGTTTTCGCGATGTTTGCTTTAATTTGCAGGTTTCAGGGTTATACCATGGAGCGAACCTCCTTTGTTTTACTAACTTCTTGTGCAAAACTGGAAGCATGTCGAAGTTGAAGGCACATAATCTGTTTTGTCACAAACATACAGCAGGAACACAGATGGAACTATTTAATACTTCTTAAACAAACATATATATTTTATCCAAAATATGTGCAGAGATGAAATGATGCTGAAAAACAGAAAAATGTTGTTCAGCATTTAGAACAATTTCAAACTCGGTGGATATTAAAAAACTAAACTAAATCTCTCTTAACGTTGTCCAGCACCAGATTTGAGACTCGAACATAAAACGTGTTGCAGCTCCTCCCACAGACATCTGTAGCACTGAACTACTGACCACAGTGATCGGTAACCTGAGGAGGAAGAGGAGGAGGAGGAGGAGGAAGAGGTTTTTAAAGGTGTATTTCAGTCGGGACGAGGCTCCTCTACGGTTTCGGGTTGTTCTGCAGTCGCAGCCTCCTCCGGGCCAAAGCCTCCTGCTTCTTCCTCTCGATCTCGGCCGCGGTGCATTTTAACGGCATCTGACTCGTGACAAAAACTAGAAAAACCGGGCGAAAGAGAAGTGAGAAAAATGACTAGAAACGCTGAATATGAGTCAGAACTTGTCGTTGCTATGACTTTGAACAACGGGGTCTTAATTTGATCACATAAACATTTCACTACTATAACTAGAACCAGTGGGGACCCCCCCCCCCCCTCAGTCTGCAATTGATTGGCAATGAAGCTTCCAGAGGTTTGGACTCTTGACAGCAACTCAAATTAAACGGCGCTGTGTTTACTTGCTTTGGGGGGGGGGGGGGGGGGGGGGGGACCGCCAGTGATTATAAGAACAACATGTGACATCTGTTTCACTTGTGAGTTTCTCACTTGCTGTATGAAGTCTTACAGCAAAGTCCTGGGGACAGTAGATGGGATAGAAGTAAACTGCAAACATGCATCGAGTTTTCCGGCCGTAGGACACGTCGATAAAATATCGATATCGTGAAATGAGACCAGATGTCGTCTTAGATTTTGGACATCGTCATATGATGAAGTGTTGCTTATAAAAGGTCCTTTTGTCCTGATATCCACATCACTGATGAATAATTATCAAACATGTCTTTGTGTAAATATTTTGTAAAAAGCACCGATGGTCATCCCTCGTCGAGATATCGATCGAGAGATTTCAAATATTTCATCAAATGCGTCGACTTGTTTTCTGAAAACAGTGCGACTGACTTCTTCTTCTCAAACATCCGACATCGTACCTTTGCTGCTTGGAGCTGCTGAGTCGGACACGTTTCTCTTGAAGGCTGGCTGATGGGACTTTGAGTTCACTGCTTGTGGCTTCGTGTCCTCCCGGTGCTGGTTGAAGGAGCCCAGACCCGCGCAGCTCCCTGGGAGGCTCCGGGACATCCCCGGTTTGTTGTTGGCTCCCTTCATGGGGACGTTCCATCCTTGGTAGTTCCCACTTTCACCGCTGCCGCTCCCCGGTAACGAGTTAGAGCGAACAAAAGAGCACGGAGACTGCCTGTTAGCGCCGCTGTTCACCAACCGGGGCGTGTGGATCGGCGGAGGTGCCGGGTTTTTTTTGCGGTCCTTCTTGCTTTTGTCGGCAGCTGCTTGGGCTCTGTCGCTGTGGCTGACTGTTGGAGATCCCCTCCATGCGGTCGCCCACCTGGCACAGCAGCGCGTCGTCGACCCCGTCCCACAAGCTGTCCGAAATGTCCACAGCTACACAAGTCGTCTGATGTTTAGCGATCTTGTCGGGAATCGGGATGGACGGAGTCTTTGTGGTGGCAGATGTCTTGTCGGACATCTTTGATTTAGGTTGCAGAGCAGCGACGCCGGGCCTGGAAACCGCCGCGGTCTGGAAGTGAGGGTTGGGCTCCAACCGGAAAGTGCTTCTGTTGGAAGTCTTTGGCTTGGGACACAGTTCATGGAGAGCGCTGCAGCTCGGCTTTGAGTGCGAGCTCAGAGGCTGAAGTGCAGAGGGCTGATGAATGGAGGTGAACTGAGCGGTGTTTGTCTTAGTGTCCCACTGCGAGGTGCTTTCTGGGAGGGCGTCGTGTTGCTGGTCAGGATTGTGGGTCATCGCCAGCACAAGAGCGTCGTTGAGGAGGTCGTCGTTCTCCCAGTCGTCGTCGAAGTCGTCACAGTGGTTCGCGTTAAAACCACAAGATCCTTTTCCTTCGGCGGGGCCGGACTCGTCGGCCGACTTGAGCTCTGGCTGTCGTTGTTCAGCCGAGGTCGGGGTCACAAGTTGTCGTTTTATCTCCTGCGACCGGGCCGACGCCGAGGAGCTCTGGCTGAGCCGGCCGCTGACTGTCTGAGTGGAGCAGTCGAACACATTGTTAAGCTCCGCCTCCTCCGGATCGGACCAGGTGGGACACTTCAGGTCCTCCACGTTGCTAGGGTAGCACGCATCTGTCGGTTTAGTTTCGGGAGTGTTTGCGCACTCTTTGAGGTTATCTCTGACGGCGTTGAGCTGCTCCGAGGTCTCCCGGTCTTGCTGCATGGTCTCGTCTAACTGCCTGGCCATTTTGGCGAGATCCATGCTGGGGAGAGAAAAGTCATCAACAAGACAGAAAAGAAAGCAGAAAAACTACTGCTGATAAGTCTAAATAACTCACTGATACGGGCAAAAAATAACTGAATGAATATTTGCATATAGTGTTTGTTGATGTCAGGAATAAAACCAGCGTCTGAGTATCTGGGTCAGTAATCGATCACACCCACCGAGAGGACTTCTTCTTAAATCTCGGCTTTGGGACTTCCGGCGTGCACCGGACGCCACTGTCTCCTATCCACTGCAGCAGAGGAGACTCCGGCCCCTCCCTCTTCACATCCTGTGTAAGACACAAGCAAAAAGATGAGGAATCTCTTTCAAATAAAGAGGTGAAGAAGCTTAACAATTGAGAAAAAAGAAAAGCAGAAACGACTGACCTTTGGAGCAATACGGTCGACGATATCGGATATTGCCACAACTCTGGTGTTCCTGAGCTCTGACCCCCAAAACACAAACAAATACATAAAAACAATGCATTTCCATGCCTGTAGTTGTATCTATGCAATAGCCTCTTCAGCCTCATGTGCATGACGTCGTTCAGAGGTCTCGGTGTGGTTTACCTGCACTGGCTGAGGTGGGCGACGTGGAATCCCAGAGGATGTCTTGTGACGGTTCCACGTCACTTGGAGAGTACCCGCTGCAGCCTCTGTGTTGAGGACTCAGCAAATCTGTGCAGGGAAACAGACAGAAGGGTTGTTTCCTGTCAGCTGAACCCTCCACAGTCCATGTGCTGAAGCTTCTGGTAAACAGCACAGAGTGTCGGCTTCTAACGGCTACAGATCACTCAAAACTGAGGGTCAGATTTAAGGAGGACTGGGCTGTAACTCATTCATATTGTGATGAAATCATATCAGGATGCACGATTACATCGCACATACTGACGCACATTTCTTAGAAAGTCTATTTAAACTCAGTTAATCTAACTATTGTCCTATTGATATTTGTGTGCACATATGAAAACATGTATAATTGGGCATTTTAGTTTATTCTCTGAAATATAAACCGTTATGTTCATTTTGCACTAAAGTTCTTATTTAAAAGAGAAAATACTCTGCACTTTTCATTTGTTGAGTATTTAATTCATAAAGAATAATCATGTGGTTGTTTCATGCAGACAATTTATTTATTGAACTACCAGAAAACATACTATAATGTGACATATATGGTTAAAGATATGAAATGACAGATGAGTTTAGCCACATCTCCCACCCCTGATTATAGTTAATTATCTAACAGTGATGCAGAGACACGTCTGATGTCCTGATGGCCGCGGCCCCTCCTCCAAGTGTGCGAACAGGGTTTACCTGTCGGTTAACCGATCGTTCCGGGGCGGCTGATCGATCTGAGCGATCCTCACCTTCAAACATGGTCGACCGATGAGCCAGCCACGTGCTGCCCTGCGGTCCCGTCTCGTGTTGTTGTGGCTCAGTGTGGAGACGCTCCTCCACAGCTCAGTCAACTCCGGAGCACCAACACGCGTCTTCGGCTCCGACATCGGTCACTGAACCGGAAGCGACGGATCGACCGCCGCTCCGCATCGCCGTGTTATCGCGATGTCATCGCCCTCGTAACGCGAACCCTGTCGGCGCCGACAGAAAGAGACGCTGGAAAGTGACGTCAGAATTCGAATGGTCGTAACTCCTCGACCATTTGCGCAATCGACGTAATTCCAACGGATTCTGAAACCTGAGAAACTTACATTATGGTAATGGTGAAAAGAGAGCGCGCGAACAGGCTGTGAGAATGTTTGTGAGGTAAACAGAGGAAGGACAGCAGCGCCGAGTGAGTACAGCTTTTGACTATTGTTGAAGTGTTTTTTGCGATGTTTCAGAGGTGTTTTAGTGGTGTTTTCTTCATAATGATATTGTAGTTTTGTGAATAATAGTATTAGTGTTGTTTCTGAGAGTTTTTGAGGGGTTTTTTAAAGTTGTTTTTCGCCACCATGTCGAGGAGTCCACGAGGAGAAGGAGAGTCCCCTCGAGACGTTTGGAGGACGATGAACACTAGGAGACAGGAGGAATGTCCCCATCTCAACCACAGTAAGTAATTCAGTTTATATACTCTGGATATTTATTCCCAGCTTTATTACAATAATGTTTTTCAATATCTAGTGTATATATCCAAGAGGAAACAGTGCACTCTCTGCCATAAAAGCACACCCTGGATGTGTGAGGAGTGCAAGGTTGGGCTCTGTCTTCAGCTGGAGAGGACACAGGGACTACCCCTGCTGCTAAAAATTACAGAGACATGGACAAATATAATATGCCTGTAGCATGGACACTGAAAGATCTAGGCAAACAAAACTGTTTGAGAATATGTAAAATAGGTTGAATTTCATTTTTGTAATCTCAAAAGTTTTCAATCTCAAAATTTACAATTGTTGATGAAGAGAAACTGATGAAAATTCTTATCCGTTTATTTACTTTTTGTTATTACACACTTGTTTTAAGCATTTATAACATATAATAATGACAAATACTTGCCTGGTTTTGAAAGTTACATTTCTCCTGAAAAAAGGAGCAAAATAATTTTCAAAAAGGACATTGTCTTAACATATTTATTGAAGAAAAAAGACAAAAAGACCAGGCGGAGGACCTTCATACCTACAGGTGGTAAAGAGTTTTAACCGACTGTCACAAGCTCCGCCGCTGACACTCTGTATTCACCGTTTTATTCTTGTTTTTCAGCAAACTCTTCAGTTGTGTTGTTTGTTTTTTCTGCCCATTCGCTCAGTCCGCCATGTTTGACCGTGACGTCATCGAAGTACGGGTGCCGGGTAGGTTCTTTTTGTCGCAGTTCGACCGTTTGTAAACATGGCAGAGATACAACTGAGCTGCTTTAGGGTCGGCCTGTGTACGAACATGTGTCAGTGTTACACGTTCAAGGTCTGTGGCTTAAAACTATGTGGTGGAACTTTTAATAATGTTTCTGAAACGGTATATACACGGGGCTGTAATTGAAGTTCTACATGAGAAAAGTGCTAGAAGTACATATTTATGTACAATTCTGAGGTACTAAAATACTTCACTAGAGTCATTTAGTTTCATGCTACTAATACCAGCTCACGACACTTCAGAGGGAAATACTGTAGGCCAGGGGTCTTCAACTAAAATTCCAAAAGGTCCAGATTGAGAAAATCTCCTCGGGCAAAGGTCTGAAACATTACAATAATATTTAACCCGCACTATTTAGTGCCATATATATATATATATATATATATATATATATATATATATATATATATATACATATATACATATATACATATATTCAAGAAGCCTAGTAGTAGTAACAACGTCTCTGTGTAGTCAACAACTGTCAAATCAAATAATATCAACAATCAATTATATTTTAACAAACTATGATTCTCAGTTTTCAAATTTAACTGGATGGATTATAAATAATACATAAATAAATGTTCTTCTCATTTCAAGTAAAATAATATCTGGATTAAAGAACAACTGACATAACAGAAAGCTTTTGAAGAATGTGCATCTTAAAATAAAGTAATTCATTTTAGAAAAATGTATTTCACTGAATTGTCCTGCAGCTTTAAATTCAGTTCATTCAGGTGTGAAGTGATGTCAATCAAAAAGCCACAATATTATGTTTTTGTCTTCTAAAAAGAGAAATCAGTGAGCATGGACTTTATCTGTGGTTATTCTCTCTGGTAACAACATTGTTTGGACAGTGAATTCATGCGTTAGGATTCTGATCATTTTGGGCTGTTAGGTTTATTTTCTGTGTCTTCATTTCAGATGTGAGTGGGTGAGTTTGTTCAAAGGAGTTGTGCATTGTCTCGTAGTGCGCTTCATTTGCCGCTTTTATCAATAGTTACGGTTTCTGAACATATGACACACTGCCTGTGGGAAGAATTAACATAGAAGAGTCTGTTCATTCTTGCTTATAAATTATATTCTCTCTGAACACGTTTCTCTTTTTGGAGAACTGGTATATTTATCTGTACTAGTAATAAATAAAACATCTGTACGGTTCCCTTTTTTACCAGCTTGTTCCTGCCCAGCTTTTTGAACACTTAACAAATGGCATTAATATTAGTATTAGCCAACAGCAAGATATTAATGAAAACTACAAGGTGCCATGAATGCTGCTGACTCTGGCATCTGTCTGACTGTCTGTGGGAGTGGGTGGGTAAACAATGCTTCATTTACTTGCATAGTGAGTTTGATATTTTCACTTCATATTTTATCTTAATTCATGGAATAATTATTTTTCCTAAACTCAAAATAAAAATAATTAGCTCAAGATCCACCCTCAGGCTCCACCAGCATGGAGCCATTTTGCATCAATTGTGTTTCATTTCGTGCACGTTTGTGTGCATTGTGACCTCATGATCATATAGGCTTGTTGTCAAACTAGGCTAAGGCTCCTCGTGTTAGCTGTCTCTGGGTGAGCTTGGGGGTGTTCGTGTTTATAATCACATTTGCTTACCCGTCGTTCTTTGAACTCTTTGAAAAGTTGGGGGTGTCTGTCTGAAAGGTGCTTTGCCGTGTTAGACGTGTTGCCTCACTTGTCTGTGTGGCTTTGAAACACGTTTCACAGACGGGTCTCTGTAGGTCAGTGGGCTTTCCTTCACTGTCTGCAATATAGCCAAAGTACTTCAGATGATACTTCTGGCATCTTGTTTTCCAAGAAGCCGAGAACAGTCGGCAAAAGCTCCTGCATGTCTCCCCTGTGATCACTCGCTGTGAGCGCGCTGGGCAGCCCCGCCCCCTTGCAGCCCCGCCCCTTGCAGCCCCGCCCCCTTGCAGCCCCGCCCCCTTGCAGCCCCGCCCCCTTGCATGCCTGCAGGCAGCATGACAGGGAGCGGAGCAGCGAGTGCGCTCTGATCGCGCGCTATTTTAATAAAGTATCGATACTAAAAATATGCAAAATCGTATCGTTTTTAACGTACAGGTACCGCGGTACCTTTTTAGTATCGATACACCGTGCAACCCTACCGGTTAAAGTACAAACTCGCTGCCTAATATATGTGTGATTCCGAAATATCGATTTTAGGTCCTGGGTCCGGATGCAACTGCGTCTGGGTCCGGATCCGGACCGCGGTCCGCCAGTTAGAGACCCCTGCTGTAGGCCTACCTTTTACTCCACTACATTTATTTGTCTGCTAGTTACTGTAGATTTCATTTAAATGAAACTATTATGAGCAGAATGGTGTATTGTGTACAGAGTATATTGAGTACAAATCTTTTTAAAATGAGCTCTACATAATTGAAATGTTGCGTTCATGTAACTTAAATGCATTAATATTTCACCTAATACATAATAATGTAACCCTGACAGAGCCCACTTTGCCTTTATAGTGAGCACTTTAACGTTCATACTTTTAGTACATTTTATTGTTAATACCTACATACAGAACTTTAATTTGTTACGTAGTATTTTTATATCATGGTATTGCTAGTAAAAGATCAAAATACTCCTGCAACTGAATATTTGTAGTTAAATTTGTATTTAGACAAAAGATGAAGTAAGAATGATCCTCAGACATTAAACTAGTGTACGGTTTATTAAAGTAATAAAAGTGATGACACTGGGACA
>JAFEUB010001621.1:92500-162500 GCA_024529925.1 Ophthalmolycus amberensis | reverse complement strand
CCGGCCTGTAGCTTGTTGTCATGTTAGCGGCGTAGCTGCTGTCAATGCTAAACAGGTTAACTGGAACAGCCAGCGTGGATGTAGCAGCGCTTTAATCAACAGTTAGCCACGTTTCGTGCCTCCCTCTAATGCATTCACTCATCTTGGGGGGGGGGTATCCCCACTTGCTCGAGTGAGCTGTGTCGTATCGCACTGCCACGCAAATCCACGCCTGGGGGGGGGCGCCGTCTGAATGTCACCGTAACGCCCTCTGTCACACCCAATGTTCGCGTTTTCCCAGAAGTGATAGTTCGAGCGCAGGATAAAGGGCACGGATGTGTCAGCTTCCATTTGGATATGAGGCTTCAGCCCTCCGCTGCCGTGTGTTTCTTTACTCCTCTCTGGGATTCCTCCTCGCTGCGAGCCTTTTCAAAGCCGCGTCACGGCGGCAGAAAGGAAAAAAAGAAATTGCCCACGGCAGCTCGGGGAGGAACAGTTTAGCCCGGATTCTCCGAGCTAGCTTTCCCCCAGAAGCCCCGTCTCACCACATAACTACCTGCTGCCTTCTTCTGTTCATCGGTTACGCCCGGGTTGTTTAGAAGCAATTAAGGAGCTAATTGTGGAGGTTTTCTGAGGACCGGGTATTATAGTAAAAAGTAAAGAGCTAATGGCTAATTGCCCGAGCAGCTGCTAGTGTTTATGAAGGAGGAGCGAACATGCCAGGGGGATCTAGCAGGCAACGAAGACGAGGAGGCGTGTGAGTGTGTGAGTGTGTGTGAGTGTGTGTGTGTGTGTGTGTGTGTGTGTGAGAGAGAGTGTGTGTGTGAGGGAGGTAGTGCCGGCTCCTCGTGGTCCCAGTGATGGTTCACGCTGGGCAGATGCCAGCTGAGAGAATATGAAGCTCAACCCAGAAAATAATAATCACCTCTGATGGCCTCTGGTGCTGCATCTCCGAGGAGGCCGTGTTGTCTTCCATGTTTGTATGTGAAGGGTATATCCCGATGTTGATACCCCCCCCCCCCCTTCGCTCCCCCTCCCCCCACGCTTTGGGCTCGCAGTGCCTCGTGGATGACAGTTAGCATGTGGCAGAGCTCTCTGAAGTGGAAGGGATCCAGGACGCCGGGTTTCCGTGCCAGCCTTGGCGAGCTGGGATTTTCACCCATTTCACAGCGTCTGCCAACGGCTGAGGCTGAATGAAAGCATCTGAAACCATTGCTGGCTTCTGCAGCGTCAGATCGCCGGGGCTTCAGCGGTTGGTTGCTGGACGCAGCCCCACGGTGGTTTTTCCATCTGAAAGAATCCCAGCAGCCGAAGAAGGAAGCGCTGAAGGGCGTCCAAGCTGAACTTTCCACCAGCAGTGGAGGGGTTGAGATGAAGAGGAGGAAGAGGAGGACATCAAAGCAGGACCAGTCGTGGTCTCATTTTGACTTCCTGTTTCCTCATGTCGCCAACGTCACCGGTGTGTGATCTCAAGATTCTGAACAAGTCAAACGTTTCGTGAACACGGTTTACAGATGACAGGGAACGCACTAGTTTAAGGTTGTGGTGCAGCGCTGGGAAATGTATCGATATGACGATATCGTGACGTGAGACTCGCTATCGTCTTAGATTTTGGATATCATTATATGATTATATGGCATCAAGGCTGCGTTAGAGGACTGCCCCGCTCAACCAACACTTCTTTAGTTTTTTAAGAGTTCTTTCCTGCTGAATGACTTTATTTCAGAGATACTTATGAACACATCACTCGATTAAAAACACAAGATTAAAGTTTTTATTGACTTTCAAGATAAATGAATAAGTTAATATAATAAACAGTAAACAATAAA
The DNA here is from genome assembly GCA_024529925.1 of Ophthalmolycus amberensis. Taxonomy (NCBI): domain Eukaryota; kingdom Metazoa; phylum Chordata; class Actinopteri; order Perciformes; family Zoarcidae; genus Ophthalmolycus; species Ophthalmolycus amberensis. Next base: position 160,692 of record JAFEUB010001621.1, on the reverse strand, counting down.
CGTATACATACACACATAAATATATGTATATGCAGATATACATAATAATAGTAATTAAATGGTAAAGTGGTGCTTTTGTGTGAATCTTTGAGGAGAAACTACAGATATGTCGATTAAATCCACTAATGTAATATAAAGCGTTTCTTTTATCAGCTGCTTGTTCCTCGTGTGCACCAGAAGTCAACGTTGAGTCATGTCTCCCGTACGTCTGTGACACACTTCAGTCGTTATTTAACCCAAAAACACCGTCTTCTCCTCAACAGTGTAGTTTCCTGTGGAAAGGGAAGTTTATTTTGAAGAGAAGATGAACACGTGTTGCTGCACGAGGACATCATGTGAAGTGTTATGAGGATATCTGATCTTCTCCACATCGCTCAGCACTATTCTGCTGTCAAGAACTTCAGCAGGAGAGTTTGATTGTCTCAATAGACGTGTTGATGTGAGATATTCAGGAAATATTAGCAGCTTCATGCACCAGGTGCCCATCTTTTAGGAAAAGCTCCTCCAACTTCATCAACAGTTACATCCAAACTATTCGATGGATGGATTCTCAGAGATGGGGGGGGAGGGGGGGTAAGTGATACCTTTATTTTAACACGTTAATCCGTTTTATTAGGCTAACCTCCAAAACCTAATGTCGGTCATGAAATAACATAATTTTAGTATATCCAATTAACCTCCGCCTCGACCCCCCGAGGGCTTCACTAACACAGATACAACTTGTCTCGACTGCAGCTCTGCTTCAGGTCTTTCTCCAGTCATCTCCTTTTGGTCTCCGTTTACATCCTGCAACATCCACGCCGCACGACGGAGAACCCTCGTGTGCCGCGAGACGCCGCAGAGGAAGCCATTTTGCAGAAGGAAGTGGAGGAAGGCTGAGGAGAGTGCGGAGGGGCGGTGTTCCCAACCAGCTCGCTGCAGCAGCAGCCGGCTTTGACTGCTCATTTATTCTGTTTATAATAGCAGAGCCGATGATAAATGTCCCGCAGAGTGCACATGTGCTAAAATATTCATCAATCGGAGGCCCCCCTAATTTGCGGAGGAGGAAAACCAATAAATTCAGACGTGAGCGGCAGTCATGTTATATTTATATGAATATGCAAGACCATGGGTGGGACATTAAGATGAATGGCGTGTGTGCGCTTTCTACCCAACGTGCTGGTGTTGGGCGTGTGAGAGGAAGGTGCAGACACAAAGTCAGGCTTTTGGTGAAGGCCCCTCGGATTGGAAGCCGCAGCTTCCCGAACGATGTTTCTGACGTCTGATGGTTAATGTGGAGATACGAAGAGATGTGGAGCTTAATGTGCTCGATCCTCTGATTAGAGGGGGAGAAGTGCGGTGACTGCACTTCTTTCCCTTCATTTCCATTTTCAAACATATAATGACATCAAAACTGCCCCTTTAGCGTTTTGGTTGTGGTGAAATCTGATTTGTCATCATCATGGCATCAGACTTGTTTTCCTCCCAAACCACATGGTTTAAAAATCCAACGCGATCAATCAGTTTTCTTCCCGCTCTATTTTCTGTCCTTATCTCTCTCTCTTACTGTACATTCTTTCTCTCTCTCTCTCTCTTACTGTACATTCTTTCTCTCTCTCTCTCTCTCTTACTGTACATTCTTTCTCTCTCTCTCTCTCTCTCTCTCTCTCTCTCTCTCTCTCTTACTGTACATTCTTTGTCTCTCTCTCTCTCTCTCTTACTGTACATTCTCTCTCTCTCTCTCTCTCTCTCTCTCTCTCTCTTACTGTACATTCTCTCTCTCTCTCTCTCTCTCTTACTGTACATTCTTTCTCTCTCTCTCTCTCTCTCTCTCTCTCTCTTACTGTACATTCTCTCTCTCTCTCTCTCTCTCTTACTGTACATTCTTTCTCTCTCTCTCTCTCTCTCTCTCTCTCTCTCTTACTGTACATTCTTTCTCTCTCTCTCTCTCTCTTACTGTACATTCTTTGTCTCTCTCTCTCTCTCTCTCTTACTGTACATTCTCTCTCTCTCTCTCTCTCTCTCTCTCTCTCTCTCTTACTGTACATTCTCTCTCTCTCTCTCTCTCTCTCTCTCGCTCTCTCTCTCTCTTACTGTACATTCTCTCTCTCTCTCTCTCTCTCGCTCTCTCTCTCTTACTGTACATTCTCTCTCTCGCTCTCTCTCTCGCTCTCTCTCTCTTACTGTACATTCTTTCTCTCTCTCTCTCTTACTGTACATTCTCTCTCTCTCTCTCTCTCTCTCTCTTACTGTACATTCTTTCTCTCTCTCTCTCTCTCTCTCTCTCTTACTGTACATTCTCTCTCTCTCTCTCTCTCTCTCTTACTGTACTCTCTCTCTCTCTCTTACTGTACATTCTTTCTCTCTCTCTCTCTCTCTCTCTCTCTCTCTCTTACTGTACATTCTTTCTCTCTCTCTCTCTCTCTCTCTCTCTCTCTCTCTTACTGTACATTCTTTCTCTCTCTCTCTCTCTCTCTCTCTCTCTCTCTTACTGTACATTCTCTCTCTCTCTCTCTCTCTCTCTCTCTCTCTTACTGTACATTCTCTCTGTCTCTCTCTCTCTCTCTCTCTCTCTCTCTCTCTCTTACTGTACATTCTCTCTCTCTCTCTCTCTCTCTCTCTCTTACTGTACATTCTCTCTCTCTCTCTCTCTCTCTCTCTTACTGTACATTCTCTCTCTCTCTCTCTCTCTCTCTTACTGTACATTCTTTCTCTCTCTCTCTCTCTCTCTCTCTCTCTCTCTCTTACTGTACATTCTCTCTCTCTCTCTCTCTCTCTCTCTCTTACTGTACATTCTTTCTCTCTCTCTCTCTTACTGTACATTCTCTCTCTCTCTCTCTCTTACTGTACATTCTTTCTCTCTCTCTCTCTTACTGTACATTCTCTCTCTCTCTCTCTCTTACTGTACATTCTCTCTCTCTCTCTCTCTCTCTCTCTCTTACTGTACATTCTTTCTCTCTCTCTCTCTTACTGTACATTCTCTCTCTCTCTCTCTCTTACTGTACATTCTCTCTCTCTCTTACTGTACATTCTTTCTCTCTCTCTCTCTTACTGTACATTCTCTCTCTCTCTCTCTCTTACTGTACATTCTTTCTCTCTCTCTCTCTCTCTCTCTCTCTTACTGTACATTCTCTCTCTCTCTCTCTCTCTCTCTCTCTCTTACTGTACATTCTTTCTCTCTCTCTCTCTTACTGTACATTCTCTCTCTCTCTCTCTTACTGTACATTCTCTCTCTCTCTCTCTCTCTCTCTCTCTTACTGTACATTCTTTCTCTCTCTCTCTCTCTCTCTCTCTCGCTCTACTGTGCATTGTTTGTCTCTCTCTCTCCCACTCTGTTCTCCTCTCTCTGTTTTCCTCCCTGTGTGTTTTGTGTTTTTCTCACCCTTTCTGCTCAGGTGTGGAGGAGGAGGAAGAGGAGGATGGGGGGGGGGGGGGGGGGGTTCCTCCAGTCGTATACCCTGCAGAGCCTCTCTCTCCTGGGGTAAGGATGACAGGAAGTCAGCCAGATGGCACAGAGCAGGTCTGCAGCATGTGACCTCCTCTCTGGAGAGACAGGAAGCGAGGAGGAGGAGAGGAGGGAGGAGCGAGGAGGAGGGGAGTAAGATTAAGGAAAAGGAGGCTGCAGATACAGAAGAAAGATGAGAGGAGTGGAGCCGACTGAGCCGCTAATATATCAGTGTTAGCATTTGTTCCTCCAGCAACATCAGGAGCTCTGAGATTGTGATTCATGGTAAAACATGATATTATTCTAAAGAAGTCAATAAGATTTCCATATGAATAAATGAGCTCTGCTCTTTGTCTGAATGAGAGAATCATTTACTTTGGTATTCTGGTGGAAAAATAATCAAGAAGTGATGAAATAAAAGAGCTCTAAGTTTATCCAATTGTGAAAACATCCAGTTTAATAGTGCACCCAATATGTTTCAACCCACGATTGAAAATAGTCCCCAAATAATGCACTTTACTCTCGTTTGAGTGAAATTTGTATTTTTAAAATGTAGCCTTTTCTTAAAAAGCTAAATCTGTTTTTAAGTTTATTGATACTGCACCTTTCAGCAACACGGACATTTAAACAGCTTCACAGTAAAGATCAAAGTGCGTTTAGAAATAGAAAGACATTATTAAAGGACATGTAAATACAATGAATACTGAGAGAATAGAACATAAAACACACGCTTACAATAAATAAGACATAAAATACGAGAATAAAAGTTACAGTTCAGGGTAAGAAAAGATTCAGTGAAAGGCAGCGGCAAACAGAAAAGTCCGCAGCCTTCAGATTTAAAAGATGAGAGTTGTTGTTGCAGCAGAGAGAAACTGAACGCTGCTCCTTCATGTTTAGTTTAGGACGAAAATAATATCAATAGAAAGTCAATGATGAGCCTTATTCATGGTGGACACAAATCAAATGCATCCACAGGACTAAGCAACAGTCAGAGCAAGTGACGTAGTATTTAATATCCACGACTGTGGGAGGGAGGGAGGGAGGGAGGAAAGAGAGGACAGGGAGGAGAGGTGAGGTGGGGAGAGGAGAGGGAGGAGAGGGAGGAGAGAGGGAGGGAGGAGAGGTGGGAGGGAGGAGAGGGAGGAGAGGACAGGGAGGAGAGGGAGGGAGGAGAGGTGGGAGGGAGGAGAGGGAGGAGAGGACAGGGAGGAGAGGGAGGGAGGAGAGGTGGGAGGGAGGAGAGGGAGGAGAGGACAGGGAGGGAGGAGGGAGGTGAGGTGGGGAGAGGAGAGGGAGGAGAGGTGGGAGGGAGGAGGGAGGAGAGGAGAGGGAGGGAGGAGAGGTGGGTGAGTCCAACAAACAGGTCTTTCAACCAGAAGACTGTTTGACACCACGTACTGGTTGTTGGTTTTGTTGCCTAAATCAAACTGTTGGTGGTTATTTTAAGCTCAACTTTGATGTTTTTCGTAAACTTGGTTTTGTTTCCTAAATCTAACTTCTGTTTTTAACGTAATGTCGCCTCGAAAAATCGTCTGGTCGGTCCCCAAAAGAGTGCATGTCGTGATTATTTCATGGTCTTTACTTTTAAAGCCACAGAAGGGATGTTGGAGAAGTAAAGAAAGATGGACATACATGTAGTTAGTTTGGGAGTTTGGGAGAATGTATATACGATACCAGCCTTATCCTTTAAAAAGACACATTTCAGAGCCGTCCACGATGTGTAATGAAGAAATGTAAAATATATAAAGACATCATTTAAAAAAAGATTGCTTGAATCACAAATTGACTTCATGTGTGTGTGTTCATGCAGATGTCACATCTTCTTCCGCTGCAAGAGAGAAATTCAGGAAACAAATTCAGGAAGCAAATTTGCATCTCCTGCTACGAGTCCAAATTCAAATCCTGTACAGTTTGGTGACCTGGAAAAAAAACACTTCAATACGTGCAGCTGCAAGTCACATCACATCACAGCTCCCATTCGGTGTTGACATCCTCAGTGTAAAGGGGGGGAAATAAATTGACAAATTTCCCATTTATTATTATCAACATTCCCGTGCACACACAGATTTGCTCATCACATTGCAACAACTTCCATTTCATGCACAACTCTCCCGCCTCTGTTGCCCTCCTGCCCGGGCTGCCTTTGATCTGAATGTGGCCCAGTAGTCGTCTTGTACACAGTCATTTCATGCGGAGGCTTTGAACACACTGATGGAGGGCCGTCGCCGTCGTGCTCACGTTTATCCCGCGAGCCCGTTTCCCCCGGCCAGCATATGGCGAACACCCCTCACCGGAGTCCTACAACCGGAGGGACCGCCCACTCTGGACACATCCTCTTCCCAGAGTCCCTCCACCACTCTGGGTTAGACATGTTGGAGATGAGTTACACTGTTGGCTGTGATTTTAATGGAGTCTTGTTAAACATCCGAGTGTCAGCCAAACCGGGGAAATGAGCGACGTGAAGATAAACGCGGTTGAATTGATATCTTAATTAAGAGCTAAGAGTATCAGGCTGTAACTGATCATTGTGTGATATCTGTCCACGTCAATATGAAGCATTTGTGTTGTGATGACACATTTCGGCCCTCCTCCTCGTGAGGATGATGCAATAGTTTTGTTTTTAATCTATGAGCTTTGTGGTGACACATGCGTTTAGATATTACAATATTAAATATCTTTACTATTTGGGCAGTAAATGGGATCAGATGCTTTCCGGTTTTCATTTCTGCGAGTCCGTTCTGGGACGTGAAGATCATCTTTCCCGCTCTGGTGTCTTTCCCGTTGCTGAGACAGAGACCTGCCCATTGTTTGCTAACAGAGCCTCAGTGTTTGTCGTCTCCTCGCCTCCAGCTGAGGAGACGACACCTGCTGCCAAAACGTCCGTCAAGAGACAAGGACCAGAGCAGATCCACCGTATCGGAGGCTCTCTTTCCTCAAAGACCTCCGACTGAATGAAAGCAGCGCTCCCTTGATGCTCGCTGAGAGCTCAGCCCGAGAGTCGTGTTTCTCCTGTCAACCTTTTGTGTCAACGGGATTAACATTTGTCGCGACTCGCCCCAAAGCAGTTCATCAAATTAAGAGAAAAACCTTTAATTAATATCAGGGGAATGTCATAATCATGTCATACCCAAAGAAGTTCAGAAGGGTTCTACAGATTTCCTGCTGGAGACACTTAATAGTATTTTTGGGCTGAAATAAACCGATATGAATGACTTTACAGTTCCCTCAAGTGAACAGAACTATTACAATAACAATAATCTTTTAATTACAATCAAAACCTAATTAGAACCGTCTAGACAGTCGTTCTATTTACTTGGTTTCCGGGGATAAAGATTTCCATCTTTCCATTGTTGCATCCTGGTCCGTGTGAGGGCTGTTACTAAAATACACGTGAACTCCGGAAGGGATGCGGCACTTATCTCATTAGCGTTTCCTAAATGTTTACAGCCATTGTCTTCCTCTACAGGGCAAACACCACGCTGTACATGTAAAAGCGCTGCCGGGGTTGTTTTCATGCTTTTATCTTAAATACATTCTTTCCAGATTGTTCAGCCCTAGAAAGTGGTAATTACCATATATTATCACCTCCACCAGCTCCACCACTAGGGTTGCTATGTTTGAGGTAATTATATCGCTCCCAAGTTGTCTGTGTAATCACTTAAGAGAGAGAAGCAGCGCTGCGTTCTGTGGGAGCTTTGACACAAACTGAGAAATGTTTCCAATCCTTCCTGCAGCCTTTGGGGGATGAACAGACGACAGTGTGTTATATTCACAGGGAAACCGTTTATAGCATTGATCCGCTGTTCAGACATGAGCCATGAACAAAATACCTGTAACATAATACACTTAACCACAACAACAGGATCGCATGTGTGAGGATGTTTACGTTCAGATCAAGTCCATAACTTTCCTGATGTGTTTATCTGATGCTTTTTTTACTGTGGCATGCATACACTGCATGTAAGAAGTGGACCTTCTTGTCGTGACGTCACTCATTGGTTTGTGGACATTTTGAAGGCGATTTGGCCGTCGCCATCTTGGCTTGGTGAACAGGAAGTGACCATATCTGGACTGAGGAGGAGTGACGTAGAGACCTGTCAATCACCGTGTAGCCCCGCCCTAAAGCATCCCTGCTTTATGGTCTGTGTGACTCTAAATGGACCATAATGTACTAAATGAACATCATGCTGTATTGAAGAAGACTTGAAACTAGAGATTGAGACCATAAACTCATGTTTATAATGTTTACTGAGGTAATAAATCAAGAGAGAAGTAGAGTCATTTTCTCACAGACTTCTATACAACCAGAGGAGTCGCCCCCTGGTGGACACTAGAGAGAATGCAGCTTTAAAACACTTCCTCATTGGCTTCACTTTTCAGAACCGGAGGTTCCCGCCATGTCTTTATATCTGCTGCCGCTGTGATGGGTCATCTCAGAACCGGAGCATTTGTACACGATGTTCCACGAGGAACCAGTATTTTCCACAATGAGCACAGAGGAATGAATTCTTCTAACTTAACCTCTCTCTTTTCCTCGGGCCCGTCTCTAGGGTGTTCACATCGTAAACAGCTCCACCGTGTTGAGACACATCCGTCTCTCTCTCCGCGCACCACAGACACCATTATCATTCCAGCGCTTATTTCAGCTGACTGCGATGTTGTGCTGCGTTTCCGTGTTTGGTGTTGTCTGGTTCCATCTCGCCAGCTGTTGGGTTATTTATAACTGCGGCTGCTGATCTAAATGAGCCTGTAATTAGGCAGCAATGCTTTTGAGGAGACATCCGCTCCTTCGCATCCATCCATCCCTCCATCCATCCCTCCATCCCTCCCTCCCTCCCTCCCTCCCTCCATCCCTCCCTCCATCCCTCCCTCCATCCATCCATCCCTCCCTCCCTCCCTCTCTCTCGCCCTCACTCCCCAGAACACACCAGGAGACAAGCGGGAGATAAAGGGGAGACTTGACTTCACTGAATAATTGAAGTTTGTTTTTAACAAGAGAAACAGCTCGCTATCTGACCCCATGAAGGCGACGCACACGGCCCGGTCAGAGATGCTCACAAATGCACAGTAGGTGTCGTCAGGTCAAAGCCAGACCCTTTTTAATTGGCTGCAGTCGGCGGCATCACCTCCCCGAACGCCTCCGAAGACAACGACACAACTGAGCTCCTGTTGTGGCTTCACCAGACACCAGAGGAGTCGTGTTTGTATGTTTTCCCTCAGCCTGAAACCCCCCAACCCTGTCTCCCCTCGGTGGGCGCCCCTTCTACCTCATGCTAATTTCCAACTTTCAAAGCTTGTAAACTTTATCTAATTATACACAAGTCGATAGACTCCCTCGCCCCGGATTTTTTGGCAGGTTGCGGTGTTAATTTATGAAAAACAAATCTGAAATATGCAGATGTCTTTTGTTTGAAGCAGCTGTTTGGTCCGGTTGCCAGGTTTCAATCAGGAGGTCTCTTGGGGAAGCACCGCGTGTGCGATCTGTGGCCAACGCCCCCGTTTGATGTCTGACAGGGACGGAGGGACGGAGGGACGGAGGGACGGAGGGACAGGCCTGAAGCACGGGCGCTCACCCACAGCCAGCCTGCAATTACTGTACAGGGTGTGTGTGTGTGTGTGTGTGTGTGTGTGTGTGTGTGCGCGTGCTTTTTACTGCGGTTGTTTATTTACAATGGAATTATTACAGTATGTTTTCAGCTATACATGAAAGTAATGATAAAGAATGAGCTGTAAAGTTTTACAAAAATCTTTTTGTATATATATTGAGAAATCAGCACATTGAAGATGATTCTCTGCTGTTTGTGTTTGAATTTAAGGGTTTTTCTCCCGTTGAAATCACGATCTCACTTTTACCTTTTGATACAAACTGATTGTCCTCGTCGTCTCTGCAGCTCTTCCTCATCCTCAGACGACAGCAGGTTCACTTCTCCTGCAGAAATACAACAAGTAAGTGATCTCTGCAACAAACTCTCACATGAACTTTGATCTATTTCATGATGTGAATTAAAAGGACTCAAAGCTGAAGGAACACAGAAGAATGAAGCGTTAACCGTCATTCTGACAAACGCTGTATTCATTGCTAATTTATGGCGCTCATTAAGTGACGCGCAACACAGAACGAAAAAAAATCGGAGCAATTATCATTTATCTTGATATATTATTTACTAGGGATCATTTTCCTGCTTGGTTGGGGACTCGGGAGGAGGAGGAGGGGAGGAGGTGTGAGGGAGGAGAGGAGGAGGGGAGGACCACAGGGGTTTGGAGACAGCTGGCAGAGGGAAGGAGAGATGGAAGTCAAGAAAAGAGACAACGTGATGAGCACGTTTGAAACAATGAACATTTTTATGACAAGTATTTATTTAAGGCGGCACCAGAGAGGAATTTTATATCAAAATATAATAATCTCAGTGTGGCTGCAGCAGAAAAGAGGCCAGTTGTGCAAATAAATGTCTTAGTTGCTGCAAAGAAAGCACACGATGAAAACACAGAGCTGGACTCGCCACATGCCGTACATCTTATGTGAGACGTGAGATGAGCGGCAGGATCTCCTCTGTTGTCGGCGGATTGTATTCCTGTATTTTCTGCACATTTTATTGAACGTGATGAGACTTGAAAAAGTCTTCAGAGGGACAACAGAAGAACTTCTTCTCAAAGTGTTGACGGTAAAAGTTTCCATGATAACAGCACGCAGCAGATCATCTCCCCGATATGTCTCTGATGTTTCCTTATTATTATTATTTTCCTCCTTGCTCCTCATTACACCAGAGCTGCTGTTAGTCATAACAATGTCACTGCGACGGCGCTGTAATTAACATGATGAATATTTAGCGTCTCTGCCTTGTTTTTCTTTCCCGACATCTTTTTACATTCTTCACTTTCTCTTTTTGTTATCTCCATCAGGTCTGTTTATGACCTGCATCTCCTTTCTTCTTCTTCTTCTTCTTCTTCTTCTTCTTCTTCTTCTTCTTCTTCTTCTTCTTCTTCTTCTTCTTCTTCTTCTTCTTCTTCTTCTTCTTCTTCTTCTTCTTCTTCTTCTTCTTCTTCTTCTTCTTCTTCTTCTTCTTCTTCTTCTTCTTCTTCTTCTTCTTCTTCTTCTTCTTCTTCTTCTTCTTCTTCTTCTTCTTCTTCTTCTTCTTCTTCTTCTTCTTCTTCTTCTTCTTCTTCTTCTTCTTCTTCTTCTTCTTCTTCTTCTTCTTCTTCTTCTTCTTCTTCTTCTTCTTCTTCTTCTTCTTCTTCTTCTTCTCTCTCCAAGTTTTTTTTCCTTCCCTCGCCCTCCCTTTTTGTGGCTCGCTGACAGATGCCTAATTGAATGATGAATGGCCCTTTATTATGCTCTAATTGAACCGCGGGCTCTCTGATTGGCCGACGCCCGTGCTGGGACCGGGCTCGTCTGATTGGCTGGTCGAGGGGTTCAGGGGGTGGGGTTTAGCTGGTTGGATGAGTGCGAGTGGCGGCTGGCGGGAGTGGCGGCGCCCTACTCTCCATCTGTCTCCTCACACACACACACACACACACACACACTGTTACTAGTGATGGGGCTCCCCCCCCCCCCCCCCTCGTCTTCACACCTCTCTCACAAGGGAATGATGTGGGTGTTACAGAGTGCACATGCTCTTGTGAATCTTAATAAATTATGCACATGCCTCCTGTTGAAGGGCCAAATATTAATTAGAAACATTTTTATTTTTTGGGTATTTCAAGTGTTTTTTGATCGCCGTCGTTTTGCCCTTGCGGTCGTGTCGTTGCACCTTTGTCCAGCCGGATGTTACTTGACTCAACTCCCTTTCTCTCAACCCCTCCCCCCCTCCCCCCCCCCATGCTGTCGATGCCGCCCATGATATCTGAGCGTGTGTTTAATCCTACACTACGATCAAGGACACGAACATGCACTCGCGCCCACTCAAGACACATGCAACCCACGTCCGAAAACATGCACATATACGCGTGTTAAACCGCTCGGACACACACACACACACACACACACACACACACACACACGCTGGTGGGTGTCTTGGACCGGCCCTGACCTGACAAGCGGTGGCGATGAAGATTAATGCATCCTCTCTGAGTGACAGGCTGGGGAATTGAAGGGCAGAGGGCCTCGTTAATCAAGGGGCCTGACAGGTGCCATTCAGGGCCCTCTGAACAACCGCAGCTCCCACCGCCCACACACACACACACACACACATTAAGACAGACACACACACACACACACACACACACACACACACACATTAAGACAGACACACACACACACACACACATTAAGACAGACACACACACACACACACACACACACACATTAAGACAGACACACACATCCACACACACAGACACATTAAGACAGAAACATAAAGCAAACACACATTCCTCTCCATCTCAACCCTCTCTCCTTCCCACCGCATCCACTTTTCCAGTCCAGCAGGTCCGGCGTTAAGCACAAGCAGACTTAATCACGCACCGCCAGAATTAAAACTCATTCCTCAGAGCCGGCCACCAAAATAAGAGAAATCGATCGGGCGCTTGGCGGGGCCGCCACATACGCACTATACGGGTCCTTTCAGCTCTCATTTGTAGCGGGGCCTTGCAGCTGAAGAGGCCTTGGAGCTTTATGATCGTTCATTGTAATTTACCAATAACGCCATGTCCCAGGATCATTACCGGCCAGCCGTTGATGATCCATTCCCCTAATCTTCCCTGGATTTCTTCTTGGAGTCGGAGTAGTAGGAGGGGAAGATGCATCTGTGTTATCTCTGGTTTAACAAGCTGACTTAATAAAGATGTTGTTTGAGCAGAGAGTGAGAGGCTAGGCTACACGAAGCTAATAGCTAAAGGCTTCTAATTGATTTCACCTGTTCAATCCAATTCATTAGGCCGGGGTGAGGCTCAAGAACGGTTTTCATGCAATGGGCAGTTTCCAGATTTTGGTTTATTTTGCTTCTACAACACGTCTTCTTTCTGACGAGTGGGAAGAAAATATTTATTGTATTACTTTGTCTGTTTACGTGTCTAGATTTCTCCTAAATTCACCAAAAGTTACCATTAGATAATGCCTAATCTGCATATTTAAACTTTTTTTTTGATAATTTCAGAAAACTTGTAATACAATAAATAATCCTCTTAATCTCAGTAATCAACTGGGGAAGTTTCATGGTGATATCTATGAGTTAGATATTTTACCCCATTCACCTGTAGTGTCTCACCTTAATGTGAAATATTTGAAATATTTTCAAGCTGCTCGTGTTGTTCTGATGCGTTCAATCTCTCTTTGTAAGTGATCTGCAAGGGAGGAGATAATGGTGGAGTTAACTAGGATTAAAATGTCTCTGTGACTAATTCATGTTTTTGTAATAAACAGGGGAAAAGACCAACTGTGCGTCAGTCTTGATTCGTGTTGAGTTTTAATAACGAGGAGGAACATTTCATCATTTCTGCTCCCAGCTATGAAACCAGGACCCTCACACTGCGTCGCTTCACCTGCCTCAGAACGCTCCGGTGAGCCGCCGTTCAGTTCTGTTTTTGCAGTCGGCTTTTATTAGCTAATGGAACTTAATATTTCATGAGCTATTAATGGGAAAAAAAAGCTTGTAATTAGCACCGCGTCAGAGAAATAGGGAGCATGCATCTTCATTAGGCATCAGAGCAAGTCCTTTCATCTTCATTACAACCGCTCCGCGTCGTTTTTCACTCTCTTATTACGCCCTTTGTTTTTTTTGTTACCCGCTCGTTATGCAGCGGGACGGGGGGGACGGGGGGGGGGGTGGGGGGACAGAAACACACAGCCCTTCTTTTGCAGATGTTGAGTAAATCGAGCCTTCCTAATCTTAACGAGGAGACTCACTTTCTGTCATTAAGGTGCAGCAGAGGTGTAGAAACGAGAGAGAGGTTTTAAGCAAATTGCGTTGCGATCATTCAGCACATGAGCTCTCCATCTCTGAGACGCAGCCGCATAGTTAATGACAGACGAGGCCATTGCCCTTTGGACTCTACTCACTGTGATAGCGTTTGAAATGTCACAGCCCCCACGTAATAAACTATCTATATGGTGTTTTGACAGGACAAATTACTCCGGGGAATGTAAAACACACATTTTCTTTGATGCTTTTGGACATTTTTTCTATATTATCGCTAATTTTACATAAAAAGAAAATGAAATTCTGTCCTAAAACTCACCTGGAAGCTCTGCATGTGCAGCACAGTAGCTGAACCCATCTTCCATATTTTCTAAATGTCTATTTCTTTTTGCTTCCAGTGATTGTGAGGAGTTTTATCTGCTCATATCTGGAAGAACACAAACGATCATTTTCCAGCCAGAGGCCTCAAGGGCGCCTATCGCTGCGAGGCAGCCGTCGGTCTTTACGTGCCGATTCATGGAGGCCTCTATTTCCACTTGTTATCTTGTTATCTTAATTGTCCTGGCAAGTATGTTCAGCGGTTATATTATCAATTTATGGCCCCTCTTGCCACGCCATTAATCCAGCCGTTAAAAACACTGTAACCGGTGGCTCAAACTCTGAGCGAGGAGCATAAAGCTGTCCCAGGATCGCCCGTGGCTCCGGAGCCCAGATATGCTTTTGATCGAGGGGGGACGGGGGGACGGGGGGACGGGGGGACGTTTCTTCTGCAGGTGTCTTGTCATTGCTGAGACTTCCATTGGAGTCAAGTGATTATGCATTGAAATAGAGGCAGTAGAGAAAAGGATAATGTCCACGTTTTCTGCTGTTGTCGTCGTCGTTCGTCACTGCTGATGAAGACTTGAGGGAAGAGCTCTGTGAGGACGGCCGTGCTCGTTATCGTGCACATTTCTCCAACGCGCTCTCACTCGCAAAGCATCAAATACCGACGTTTGGCCAGCGGCTTCAAACTACGACGCTCTAGGTCGACATTGTGAAGTTCCCGGTCCTTACATGCATTGTGTTTTCAAAATAATACAGTCTCTTTCCAAAATGGACTCAGACGAAGTATCCTCACACAACCATTCGTATGATGTGCGTTTTCCTACGAAAGTCCAGCAACACGTGTCAAATTCCACTCGTTACATGCAAGAAGTCTTTTCAAAATAAACTTCCGTTTTCACAGGAAACAACATTGAAGTTTATGCAAGAAAACGACTTAGTTAGGTTTAGGAAAAGATCGTTTGGGTCAAAATAACCACGAAGTTGCGTAACCTCATTACTCAAGTTACGTGACAAATATGTCGACGTTGTCTTCTTGTTTCTCACAGCTGAAAGATCGCCGGTTGTTCTTCCCGCTCGCGATATCTTTGAATTACAGCACATTATTTTTTGTAGTTATAGCTCCGAGTGCTGGATGAGAACAGCCTCACCTGCTGTGTATGCTAACTTAGCTTTTTGGGTTCACTTATGGAACAAAACTACTTCTACGAACTACTAAAAGATCGTGGTTTGGGTTAAAATAAGTGTGTTTGTTACGTAAATGGGGTAAGTAAGGACACAAACGGCGGTCTCCTGGGTGATGGTCCATCCTCCCCTCCAACCTAAGCAGACTTGTTCATTATTTAAAACTCACTTGCTTTGAGCGTGTTATGACGTGGATGTGTTTCCATTGGAGTTACAGTGTGCAGACGCTAAAAGGGAAGCTCGTGCGTCGGTACCAGACGTCGAGGGACACGCAGGCTGTTTTCATGTCACAAAACATGTGAAAACACAGTGAACTCGGTTCTTCAGAGGACAGCAAGTGCACGCTTGATTATAGAAATGATCCAACATAAAAAAAAACAGCCCAGTGTTGTCAACTCTTTTCAAATAAAAGTAGCTCGCAGCTTTAACTACAGAAGTTGCTAAATGTAGCGAGGAAGTCGCAAACGTGGCTATCGTTAGTACCGCAGCTGTTAGCAGCTTCGGACCGAATGAAATGATGCCAAAGATACCGGATTATTATCTACATGTCTTTGTTGTGGATTTGATTCATTGATTGCTGTCAGGTTGTAAGAAGCACTAACCCTACTTGTTGAGGTTATTTTGTCAAACTGAATTAAAATTGATTGTAAAAATGAATTATTTGTTTCCAGCTCAGCTGAGAAGCAGTGACGTCCTCTCGGCAGAAGATTGTTCCAATTAATCTCACGAATGAACCAAAATTACCACCGAATTTTGAAGCGGAGTGATTTGAAACCGCTGCCTTTACATTTCAGACATCAGGCCTCGTGGATTCCTTCACTGTGTCATTTATCTTCCATCTAACTCCATTGCTTTGAAATGGTCGCTTGGTATCCTCCTGTATATTTTGAGACTTTGTTGTTTGAAGCCGTGGCTGCTTCTGGTGTGAGACACACACACACACACACTCACACACAGCCTCTAGGTGATGTCATATGACACAGGTCAAAGGTCCAATGCCTGATCCAATTACAGGCCTGTCATATACTGCACATGATCCAGACGACTGCAGAGTCACCTGCTGTTCTGCAGAGAGTTGCTGCTCGTCCTCTGAGGCTCGTCCACAAACCGGGTTGAGTAGCAGCAGCTGCTCCAGGAGCAAAAGAAAGAGATTCAATCATTCACGAAACAAAGTTATTGATGCAGACACGCAAAACCTGTCTGACAAACTTACAGATACAGAGAGAAGCTGCTTTGTGTTTTGTTGTTGGCATTTTGGAGATGTGTGTTTGTTTGTCCGTGTGTGTGTGTGTGGGGGGGGGGGTGCTGCTATCTGCTTCGCCCTCCATCCTTCTCCGACCTCTTCGCGTCTCCAGGCTGAAAACTGCAGCAGCAGTAATTGCCTGACCTTTTACGGCAGCGAGATAGTCTCATTAAGCCTGATGGATAATGATGGCGCCTCTCCGTTGCTACGTGAACCCTCTGTGATAATGAAACAACAGAAACAGCCCCGCTGCTCCACACCGGTGGGGGGGGGGGGGGGTCACGGGAGGAGGCTGATAACCCAGAGAGAGCAGCTCGTCCCTGGCTAACGACAAGACCCAGAGCCCTCCGCGGTGTCACCCTTCTCCCGAAACGTCCACATGGGAGGTCGGTGGTGCCGTTTTTCACATTCCTTGGCTTCTTGATTCGAGACCTCGATGTTCTTCTTCCCATGGAGGGCGATGAGTCACTGGACAGTTGGGAAATGAAAGTGTTTTTATGCAAATGAAAGGAGAACACAGGTCATTTTGAGCTGCAGCTCATTTATTTTGGTCTCAGTGTAAATGTGAAACCACTCAACTGCAAAATAACTTAAGTAAAGTGAAACTAACGAGATAAAGTGCCGTTCAAAGTGCTTCACAGATGACTGACGAGCCCAAAATAAATAATAATAATAATAATAAGTGTGTTCTGAAAAAACAACCAGCAAAAAATACGATTTAACTATTTGGCAATTTGAGACCAATAAAATGATGACAAAGTAATAAAATCTAATTAAAAGCTATAAAAACAGTAATAGTAGTAAAACAGCAAGAAATAAAAACCAGATCAATAAAATAACAGTAAAATACAAATATCCAACTTAAATACAATAAAAAACTGATTCATGAAATAATAAAATATAATAAAATTGTACAACTTGAATATAATTAAATAAGTGAATATTTAAAATAGAAGGAAATATACAGCTTAAATACTGTAAAATAAGTGAGGATTAAAATAATAAAATAGAATAAAATTGTATAGCTTAAATACAATTAAATAAGTGAATAAAAATGTTCTAAAAAGTTTTAAGTTCACGTTTTAAAATTCCAACGCAGCAGCAACAAGACTCCAGTTTCATCGATGCACACGTTTAACCAGGAAACCAGTTTGCTATGAATTCTGCAAATTATGATTATTTTTCAAGAACAACAACAAAGCTGCAGTGCCTTGTGGGGGATTCAAGCAGTTGAACACTTAAGCGGTTATGGCTTCACCTCCCACACGTTCCCTCGTTTTCACTGTTGTCTCTGATTAACTCTTCGGCTGCTGTTTTTATATAAATGTCTAAAACTCTAAAGTCTGAGAGCAATACAGAGAGAAGACCAGTCGCAACACATTCATATCAAAGCAGCCCGGAGGAACCTGAATGATCGGCATGAACTCGTACTGTAATAATAATAATACAATAATGCAATAATGCACTTGTTCAGTACTCGTGGTACTCAGGTTCTCTCTGACTGAGATGGATACAGACGTTCTATTGTTGTTGTTTATGACTGGCTTACTAAACTCATATCCCAATTATGAGAAACCGTAAAATGAAAGCTAGAATATGACTGTTAGTGGGATATATTGATGTATATAAACTCCATCTCTCGTATTCTCTTGCTTTATATTGTCTGGGTTTAGTTTTCACTGTATTCTGTTTACTGTTGCATCTGTGTCTGAAGCTGCTTCATAAACAACAATAACTGCAGGTGAACAGGGACACACAGATAGCTCCATGAAACCTCCACAGTTCATTAAGATGTTGTGTTTAAATATGCAAATGAGGCATTATCTGATAGTAACTCTTGGTGAATTTAGGAGGAATATACAAACGCAAATAGACAAAGTAGTGAAATAAACACCGACACGTGAATTATGCATGTTTTCTTTCCATGAGTCTGGAAAGAGGACCAGCAGCCCCTGAACTGACCAGTGCATGAAGAGCAGAGTTGTGTTGCCTGTCGTGTCTCCTCCATGAGCAGCAGGTTCAGTTCAGTGAGTAGAAACCGTCTCATACCGAGCCAGCTCATGACTCATGCATGTGTCAGAGGATGTTACTGAGCAGGTTCTTTATGACATCATTTCCCTCAAGAGACTCACAAAACGTGTATTTTCACACTTTTTATTTGGGGATTTTTTTAGGTTATGCAGAAGTTATAAGTGTGGTGGAATTTTCTCTCCCTGCAGTGCAGAAAGAAAACGATTTTCAACAGAGATGTGAGGAGAGCAGGAGAGAGTTGGGTGGATGGTTTGGGGGGTTGACAGGAGGGCAGATGTCCCAGACCTGCAGCCAAAGCCAGTAGGGGGTGCTGACACCCTGATAACCATGTGCTAACCCCCCTCCTCCTCCTCCTCCTCCTCCTCCTCCTCCTCCTCCTCCTCCTCCTCCTCCTCCTCCTCCTCCTCCTCTATGAATGGGGCTCGTGGTCCACAGCTTCTCTCCCGGCTCTGGGAATCTATTCAAGCTTGTTGGAGAGTCGAAGCGTAACGGAGAGTTTAGTGACACGCAGCGTTGAGCTGAATGCTGGAAAAAAATACTCTACAAATTACTTTATTAGAAATTAACTTCGAATAAATCATTTTCCATGTGCACTAAATCAAATTGGAATAAATTAGGAAGTAGAGCATCAGATGTTGAAAATTCTCGTTTCATTAAGTTGCTCCGTGATTTTCTTTTGTTAAAATTCGTCAGAAAAAGATGTGAGTTCATGTTCATGTGTATAATTTGTTAAATGTCATGTCTCACACTTTCCTCTGTTTAAATATAAAGTATACAATGTGCTCATGTTCTATCAGAGATCATACTAATAATACAACAGGAATCATGTTTACTGTATTGTGCAGAGTGGTAATAGGCAGAAATATCAGGTCACATGTTCACTACTGAAACATTTCATTAATTATGAAATAATAATTATTCATCTGAAATGCCCTAATTATTAAAACAGCATTTCTGTTCCATCAATAATTCCCTAATTAACATAATAATTATGATAAAGTTGAGGCTTCAGATATTAAAACACGTCTGCAGTTTGAATTATTATTTCCACCAGAGAGTCTGCATGAGGTTTAATAAGATGGAGCAAAAGATTCATGTGGCTGATTGTTCAAACTTTAAAAAATCTATGAAGAATATTTGAAGAATAAAATAATTATGGACATTGAGTTTATGATCAAAATCAGTTTTTCAGATTATTATAGCCAAAATAAAAACCTCACAGCTAAATGATGAAATATCTAATGCTTTGGTTCAGTTCTCCAATATATATATGATTGCAAAAAAGCAGATGTGTCGTAAACATTTAGTTTTAAAATATCGACACGTTTGAATCTTCCTCGTCTTTCTGCAGTAAATCTAAACTTTATGCACATAAACCAGGATATTTTTTACTGATTATTTCATTAGTTTTTGGTAATAGTTGCATGTTATAATAGTTTGACTATATTCCTGTACACCTCCATACATATGCCGTCATATATTCATATCAATAAGCCTTCATCCTTGAGTCCTTTCAATATTTGAAACGTTAAGACGTGAATGATGGATTTATATTCATCAGCTCATGCTGGTCAGACCTCTTGTGTATTTCATGCATCTTGGTTCATCTGATTTAAATAAACTGCTGCGTGAGGCGACCTGCAGTCATGCCTCAGTCACACCTGTTATTACAGCGAGAGTTCATCCGGCTGAAGCTTTGAGACAAAACATGAATCTTACTGCAGGTCTCAGATCAGCAACAGGTGAAGAAAAGAAGACGAGTAGTTTGCCTTCTTATGCACGGAGGTGAGGTTAGTTTCATATGTTGCCATCATTGGAAACTAAACGAGACTTTTTAGTGTCAAAAGAGGAAGAGAATGCATTTCTATAATGCTTTGTGTTTGCCATGTTTTATTAAATTAAATTAAATTTTCTTCCACACTCTTTCATGTAGCTTTCAGGGTGAAATCGTCTCCGTGGCGTTTTTAAATGCCGCCTCATAGCGTGCGCGGTGCTGCACACTGAGTGCTGTGTGTTGGGTGCCAGCTGTGGGAGTGGGTGGGCAGGCTGGAGTGGATCAGCTCTGTGATACTGTGACCCCCCGGGGGGCCCTCACGCCCCAGGGAGGGGGTCACAAGTTCAGGGCCCCCTCGTCTGCTGGTCACACAGGAACCCCGGGCCTGCCCCCCCCCCCCCCTTTGAATACCAGTGAAAACCAACAACAGACACGATTAAAGACACAGATCTGTGACGTGCATCATATTTTAGAAAATTTCATTTCAAATCACTTTTCCTCAAGTCCCAGCGTCTCCGGTCCTGTTTGTGTTTCACATCATCTCCAATCTATTGCAACATAGCTGGGGGGGGGGGGGGTACATCACTCTGTTGATCACCCCCCCCTGCCCGGTTCCCCCTCGGAGGACAGCTTTGTAAAACATATCAGGACTCTGTATATGTGTTCAAGCCCTCCTGAGGTGAACGCGGGCAGCGGTGGAAAATGCCCCGACGGCTCCAAACCCGGACGGGTTGGAGGGCTTTGTCGTCCGTCGCCCGCGGCTGTTTGACGTTCACACGGAGGTGCTAAAAAGGGAGATTTAGAGAGCGGCTATGATCCCTCTCTGGAAGGGAATCCACTTGGGTGATTGTGATGTGGTAACTTGAGAGGAACACAGAGCAGCTCTCGTCACAGGGGGCGCTTTGATGCCCAAACACCCAACGAGTGTTCTCTTGATTAACTGATAGTGATTGATTCCAACTCGAAGCCGACAGTAATGTGAAATGCATGACTGGACCAAGTAATTGCGACTTCGCTCCTGTAAACATGGAGCTACTGCTTCTTCTCTGAGTTGGAGAAAATGAGTTTGTGGTTTCTGTGTCTGACTGCTTTGGATAAACTTCTCTCCGTCATTTCCAGCAACCACGTTTCTTCCTATTTTATCCATAAAGAAATATTTAAGTTCAATTTGCACAGGGTCATTTGATTGTTGACCATAACGACACTTTGACGGTTATTTCATTACAGTGTCGGTGGGTTAAATGATATATATCTGACCCAGGTTTCTCTCCATGCAGGCGGCTGTAGTTTTTTCGGAGCCTTGTATCAATAGGACCTCCGCAGGGACCGGACAGCTCCAGCCATCCATCGCTCTCCACCGCTCCTCCTCTTACAGGAAAGGAACACGCTTACCAAAGTGATAGATCTCCACTATACTTCACCGGGCCAGACCTCTGCAAATAGAATACCCTGCTGTGCTAAAGAAAACAATGTGTTTCTGAGGCGCAGAATACATCCATCACCGAGTCCGTTAGGCCCCGGGAAAAGGGAGTGAAGGAGGAAAGACAGGAGGCCGAAGAGTCGGGTTGTGGGGGGGGGGAGGGGTGGGGTTATGGGGCTACCTGGTTTTCACATCAGAGGACTTTGGGGGGGGGGGGGGGGGGGGGCAGGAGTCCGGCACTGAAAAAAGGACGGAGCCTTTCTCCTGTCGGGGAAACTCTATCCGGGGTTCAGCCAGTTTGAATCGATCACCGGCTGCGGCTCAGCTGAGAGGAGAGCATTCTGGGAGATTAATTAGTCTTTAATTCAAGGCCTGATGTAAACAAGGACTCTGGCTCAGTGTGAGCAGAATGCTGCACGCGGGGAGCTCGTGGTTAGTTTGAAGGTTGGAGAGCAGATAAGCTAACGGCTGGAAACTTCCAATCCAACTCAGATGCAACACAGTTAAAGGACTGAATACGTGAGCAAGTACAATATTACCGTTATCTTTCAAACTGCTGTTATTATTTCTTATTTTTTCAAATGAAAAATGCACAAACCCGACCATGACGTCGATCCCACACTGAATTATTTTAACATTAACTGAAGTCAACTTAAAGGGAGACTACAGGTGAATAGGGTCAAAACACCATGAAACTTCACCACTTCATCACTCACATTAAGAGGATTATTTTAATGAAATGTTATGTTTAAATAGGCAAATTATGCATTATTTAATGGTAACATTTGGTAAATTTAGGAGAAATCTACAAACTAAAATAAATGTTTTATTTTAACTAGTCTGAAGACGTGTTGTAGGATAAAAATAGACTAAAATAACGAGAGCGTGTTAAAGCCTCCCGTCCCAAATGTGGCATAAATTCAACATTGCCACCTTTCTTTAGTGAGTAAAGGACTCGAGATAGCTTCCAATAATCTACATCTGGTCTGACTCTCGTGCCAGCGGCCTTCTTTTGTCGGAGCAGGTGTCAAGTTAGATCACATCTTGAGCAGCACAAGGACAACACTTTTAAGTCTGACTTTTCTTGAGATTGCTTAGGCCCACTGTGCAGAGGAATGGTGTCTCATTCATTATCTCCCTCACCTCAGGACCTCCGTATGGACGACAGCGCCCACGTTTGTCTCCCTACGTTTGCCCTGAACGACCTCCCCTCTCATTTCCTGTGAAACCCCCCCCCCCCAACACCACCACCTCCACCAAAAACATTATGCTGAGTTTTCTATACAGCGACCTGTGGGGACGGCCAAAGACACCTCGGTCATTACCCATGATAACTAATCTATTAATGTTGAATGATGGCCTCATTAAAAGGTTCAAATATAAGTCTAAGCTTATGTGTTAATGACATGTTAATGCTTCTGTCAATTATAAGCTGGGGTAATGACACCTGCAATGAGACGATATGGCTGGTTGGAGTCAAACTTGTAATTCCATCCCTGGAGAGGTTAAGTGGACCGTTGATCCCCGGGTGGCGAGTTGAAGATGAATGTTTCTCTCTGTGGTCGTCGGTATTCATCGCTCATGTGAGGAAAGTTAGAAGGAAAATATGAGAAGGAAGTTTCAAGTAATGACGGGAAGAATGGAGGTCTATGGGGTTTTTATATTATACTGTGTGTTTATTTTCAATAATCCACGGTAAACATATTTACATGAAGAGCTTTGTCATGTCACAGTGATGTCATCCATGCTATCTCAATTTGGGCTTGAGATTTTAATGGGAAGACAGCATGACCTGCTGCAGTTACACGCACGCACACACACACACACACAGTCTCACGGCAGTTTGTGAAATAATCATGAAATGCAATCCATTGGTTTCGTATACAGCGACATAAATTGTCCATTTTCCCGTGTCCGGTGGAATTACGTTTTTTTTGGACGACATTACGTTAAAAACTAAAGTTAGGTTCAAGCAACAAAACCAACAGTTAGGTTTGGACAACAAAACCAACAGTTAGGTTTAGACAACAAAACCAACAGTTAGGTTTAGACAACAAAACCAACAGTTAGGTTTAGACAACTAAACCAACAGTTAGGTTGAGACAACAAAACCAACAGTTAGGTTCAAGCAACAAAACCAACAGTTAGGTTCAGGCAACAAAACCAACAGTTAGGTTTAGTCAACAAAACCAACAGTTAGGTTTAGTCAACAAAACCAACAGTTAGGTTTAGTCAACTGAACCAACAGCTAGGTTGAGACAACAAAACCAACAGTTAGGTTCAGGCAACAAAACCAACAGTTAGGTTTAGTCAACAAAACCAACAGTTAGGTTTGGACAACAAAACCAACAGTTAGGTTTAGACAACAAAACCAACAGTTAGGTTTAGACAACAAAACCAACAGTTAGGTTGAGACAACAACACCAACAGTTAGGTTCAAGCAACAAAACCAACAGTTAGGTTTAGTCAACAAAACCAACAGTTAGGTTGAGACAACAAAACCAACAGTTAGGTTTAGTCAACTAAACCAACAGCTAGGTTGAGACAACAACACCAACAGTTAGGTTTAGACAACAAACCCAACAGTTAGGTTTAGACAACAAAACCAACAGTTAGGTTTAGACAACAAAACCAACAGTTAGGTTTAAACAACAACACCAACAGTTAGGTTTAGACAACAAACCCAACAGTTAGGTTTAGACAACAATACCAACAGTTAGGTTTAGACAACTAAACCAACAGTTAGGTTTGGACAACAAAACCAACAGTTAGGTTGAGACAACAAAACCAACAGTTAGGTTCAAGCAACAAAACCAACAGTTAGGTTCAGGCAACAAAACCAACAGTTAGGTTTAGTCAACAAAACCAACAGTTAGGTTTAGTCAACAAAACCAACAGTTAGGTTTAGTCAACTAAACCAACAGCTAGGTTGAGACAACAAAACCAACAGTTAGGTTCAGGCAACAAAACCAACAGTTAGGTTTAGTCAACTAAACCAACAGTTAGGTTTAGATAACAAACCCAACAGTTAGGTTTGGTCAACAAAACCAACAGTTAGGTTTAGTCAACAAAACCAACAGTTAGGTTTGGACAACAAAACCAACAGTTAGGTTGAGACAACAAAACCAAC
Source organism: Ophthalmolycus amberensis (assembly GCA_024529925.1). Taxonomy (NCBI): domain Eukaryota; kingdom Metazoa; phylum Chordata; class Actinopteri; order Perciformes; family Zoarcidae; genus Ophthalmolycus; species Ophthalmolycus amberensis. The sequence continues at coordinate 136,310 of JAFEUB010001621.1, read as the reverse complement.
AGTTAGGTTCAAGCAACAAAACCAACAGTTAGGTTCAGGCAACAAAACCAACAGTTAGGTTTAGTCAACAAAACCAACAGTTAGGTTTAGTCAACAAAACCAACAGTTAGGTTTAGTCAACTAAACCAACAGCTAGGTTGAGACAACAAAACCAACAGTTAGGTTCAGGCAACAAAACCAACAGTTAGGTTTAGTCAACTAAACCAACAGTTAGGTTGAGACAACAAAACCAACAGTTAGGTTCAGGCAACAAAACCAACAGTTAGGTTTAGTCAACTAAACCAATGTTAGGTTGAGACAACAAAACCAACAGTTAGGTTTAGACAACAACACCAACAGTTAGGTTTAGATAACAAACCCAACAGTTAGGTTTAGACAACAAAACCAACAGTTAGGTTTAGACAACAAACCCAACAGTTAGGTTTAGACAACAAAACCAACAGTTAGGTTCAGACAACAAACCCAACAGTTAGGTTTAGACAACAAAACCAACAGTTAGGTTTAGTCAACTAAACCAACAGTTAGGTTTAGTCAACAAAACCAACAGTTAGGTTTAGTCAATAACACCAACAGTTAGGTTGAGACAACAAAACCAACAGTTAGGTTTAGGCAACTAAACCAACAGTGAGGTTTAGGCAACTAAACCAACAGTTAGGTTTGGTCAACAAAACCAACAGTGAGTTGCCTCAACAGTGAGGCAACTAAACTATGTTTGCAGATTTTACGCAATTCGGAGGAAAATAAATACATGACCGTCTTTACTGTACCTTACAGTAGTTTTTGTATCTGAACGGTTAAACTGTAAATCTGACCTCTGCTCCTTTATTCACCAACACAAAAGAAACCACGAGTCCTGACAACCACCAACGCCGCTACATTTCTGAGACAATCTCAGCCGAAGTAAAGTGAAGAACAGGAAAAAACTTTTAGTCCGGAGGGGATTTTTCTTTCAGCGCATTAATGTTAATGAAATGATTATTGGATTTGGATTCAGATTTATGTTAAATATCTGTAAAGGTATGGCACCATCCCGAAGCCTCCCTGCTGCAGGTCTGTCTCCGTGTCACACGGCGTTCTCATCATCAGCCTGTGCCAGCTGTGCGATCAGTGGGATTGATCTGTTGGCAGCAGGACCGTATATTCATCAGTCCTCTCTGTCGCTCTCTCTCTCTCTCTCTCTCGCTCTCTCTCTCTCTCTCTCTTTAAAGCTCCTATTCTCTCCGTCTATTCTATTCCTCTATCTTTCTCCCTCTGCCTGTCTATCGTCTCTTTTTTTCTGGCCAGGCAGACCGTCTCAATGTGAAATCATGGTTAATGTGCCATGACAATCTGACACAACGCACAGTCCAGGCCCTGCTCCATCTGGTTTCAATTTAATTTGGTCAGAGAAGTGGGGGGGGGGGCAAGATGAAAGCTTGGCGTGTTATTCTGCACCGAATCTTCTCACCATCCTTCATTCTTGCCAAATTGCCCTCTCCCCTGCTCACATTAAGCATTACCCCCCCTCCCTAAAAATGATAGCTGGTCGATCAAAGGTCTCCAGAAATATGTTAAAGATCTGTAAAGGGAGCAGGCTATTGGTCGGCTCATTAAGACCATTAGAAAGAAGTGTGTGTGTGTGTGTGTGTGTGCGTGTGTGTGTGTGTGTGTGTTGAACGGACACAGGAGAGGCTCAGCCTCGGTGCAAAGAGTTAATGGGGACATCTTGCAGTTTTGCTCTCGTCAGAGCGAGATGGAAGAAATGAGACCATGACTAAACGGTGGACCTGTTAAAAGCAATTTTCCTAATTATGGGGATGGAGCGACGTGTCAGTTTTGCCGCGGCAGACGCGTCGAGCCTGCCGGGTCGCGGAGACGGAAAGTGTTAACTCTTTAATGTGACTAACTAACAGGCCCCGCTCAGGCCGAGGCTTAATGACTTAATGGAAGTAATGATCTAAGGGAAGCCATATGTGTTAATGGTTGAAGGCGGAATACTGCGTGATGCGTTCACTGTCCTCATGGCGGCCGGTGACGGTGCCAAATCTAAATAGTCCTCAGTATTGCTCATGAAATTCTATCAAACCTTTTTTAATGGGCTGTAATTCCTCTTGAAAACTGGCAGTTTGGATTCTTTAGTTACACATTTGACTGCAGCATGAGGTCACCACGTTTTCCCCAATCGTCCATACTGGACCATTCTTCAACGCCGCAGACCAGGTTTACTCAGGTTCCTTTATAGACTAACGTGAAGTCACGTGACCGCGGTGGAGTTCCTTTATAGACTAACGTGAAGTCACGTGACCGTGGTGGAGTTCCTTTATAGACTAACGTGAAGTCACGTGACCGCGGTGGAGTTCCTTTATAGACTAACGTGAAGTCACGTGACCGTGGTGGAGTTCCTTTATAGACTAACGTGAAGTCACGTGACCGTGGTGGAGTTCCTCTATAGACTAACGTGAAGTCACGTGACCGCGGTGGAGTTCCTTTATAGACTAACGTGAAGTCACGTGACCGTGGTGGAGTTCCTTTATAGACTAACGTGAAGTCACGTGACCGTGGTGGAGTTCCTTTATAGACTAACGTGAAGTCACGTGACCGCGGTGGAGTTCCTTTATAGACTGACGTGAAGTCACGTGACCGCGGTGGAGTTCCTTTATAGACTAACGTGAAGTCACGTGACCGTGGTGGAGTTCCTTTATAGACTAACGTCAAGTCACGTGACCGTGGTGGAGTTCCTTTATAGACTAACGTGAAGTCACGTGACCGTGGTGGAGTTCCTTTATAGACTAACGTGAAGTCACGTGACCGTGGTGGAGTTCCTTTATAGACTAACGTGAAGTCACGTGACCGAGGTGGAGTTCCTTTATAGACTAACGTGAAGTCACGTGACCGCGGTGGAGTTCCTTTATAGACTAACGTGAAGTCACGTGACCGTGGTGGAGTTCCTTTATAGACTAACGTGAAGTCACGTGACCGCGGTGGAGTTCCTTTATAGACTAACGTGAAGTCACGTGACCGCGGTGGAGTTCCTTTATAGACTAACGTGAAGTCACGTGACCGTGGTGGAGTTCCTTTATAGACCAACGTGAAGTCACGTGACCGCGGTGGAGTTCCTTTATAGACTAACGTGAAGTCACGTGACCGTGGTGGAGTTCCTTTATAGACTAACGTGAAGTCACGTGACCGTGGTGGAGTGCCTTTATAGCAGGGGTCTCTAACTGGCGGACCGCGGTCCGGACCCAGACGCAGTTGCATCCGGACCCAGGACCTAAAATCGATATTTCGGAATCATACATATTAGGCAGCGAGTTTTTACTTTTAAGCGGCGCATCTTATACAGCCGTTACGGTACTTGTTCAGCGGTGCAGGAGACACCGACCAATGCGTTGTAAAGCTCAACCAATCAAATGTGAGTATTCTGACAAGTTTCCTGACTGAGCGAGGTTTACACACACCGTGACACACGGGGGAGAGACGAGGAAATAGAAACAAGAGCAGGAAAATTGCGCTAATCAGAGAAGTTATCTCACATGACGTTCTCCAAAAAGAGAAACGTGTTCAGAGAGAATATAATTTACAAGCATGAATGAACAGACTCTTCTATGTTAATTCTTCCCGCAGGCAGTTAAATCCAGCATGTCTCATATGTTCAGAAACCGTAACTATTGATAAAAGTGGCAAATGAAGCGCACTACGAGACAAAGCACAACTCCTTTGAACAAACGTACCCACTCACATCTAAATGAAGACACAGAAAATAAACATAAGAGCCCAAAATGATCAGAATCCTAACGCATGAATTCACTGTCCAACAATGATGTTACCAGAGAGAATAGAGCTGAAACAAGTGGTTTAATAACCACAGATAAAGTCCATGCTCACTGAATTTAAAACTGAATTTAAAACTGCAGGACAATTCAGTGAAATTAATGTTTCTAAAATGAATTACTTTATTTTAAGATGCACATTTTTCAAAAGCTTTCTGTTATGTCAGTTATTCTTTAATCCAGCCCTTATTGTACTTGAAATGAGAAGAACATTTATTTATGTATTTCTATGTATTATTTATAATCCATCCAGTTAAATTTCAAAACTGAGAATAATAATTGTTAAAATATAACTATATAATTGATGTGTACTTTCTTTATTTGATTTGACAGTTGTTGACTACACAGAGACATTGTTACTACTACTAGGCTTCTTCAATATATATATATATATATATATATATATATATGGCACTAAATAGCGCGAGTTAGATATTATTGTAATGTTTCGGACCTTTGCCCGAGGAGATTTTCTCAATCTGGACCTTTTGGAATTTTAGTTGAAGACCCCTGTCCTAGACCATGCGATTGTCATACAAGCATAAAGTTATGCAGTATTTATTGCTGTAACTTAGTTTTCTTTTTGTGTTTTACATGTAGCCTACATCAATCTGACAGTGGTGTTTCACCAAAGTGGCAAAAACATGATAAATGTTGCTATGTTTTGCATATAATCCACACTGTAAACAGTGTCATTTTGCTTTTGACAGAAGCCATTTCACTGAATGGTGCACATTATGTTTTACATGTTTTACATGTATTACAGATGTCCACCAGTAAAATAAGCAACTCAGTCATTTTACTGTTAGTTTAAACTCCTTGGTCACTTTGTTAGGTACTATATAATCTAATACAATCCACTACAACAGCTCAGATATGAATGTTTAGTTTTTGTAAAAAAACTTTCACAGAGGTGTTGATTCAACTATGTGTTTATTATTGACGTTGAAGTTTGCAGTGCTGTGCGTACATGCATCTATGCATGAAGCCATTCATTCACACATCGACACACACTTACGGAGTCAAACACATATTCATATCCTTTAATCCAGACCTTATTTCACTTTAAATGAGAAGAACAGTTATTTATGTATTTCTATGTATTATTTATAATCCATCCAGTTGAATTAGAAAACTGAGAATAATAATTTGTTAAAATATAATTGATATGTACTTTATTTGATTTGACAGTTGTTGACTACACAGAGACGTTGTTACTACTACTAGGCTTCTTGAATATATTTATATATATATGGCAGTAAATAGCGCGAGCCAGATATTATTGTAATGTTTCGGACCTTTGCCCGAGGAGATTTTCTCGATCTGGACCTTTTGGAATTTTAGTTGAATACCCCTGATTTATAGGCTAACGTGAAGTCACGTAACCGTGGTGGAGTTCCTTTATAGACTAACGTGAAGTCACGTGACCGCGGTGGAGTTCCTTTATAGGCTAACGTGAAGTCACGTGACCGCGGTGGAGTTCCTTTATAGGCTAACGTGAAGTCACGTGACCGCGGTGGAGTTCCTTTATAGACTAACGTGAAGTCACGTGACCGCGGTGGAGTTCCTTTATAGGCTAACGTGAAGTCACGTGACCGTGGTGGAGTTCCTTTATAGGCTAACGTGAAGTCACGTGACCGCGGTGGAGTTCCTTTATAGGCTAACGTGAAGTCACGTGACCGCGGTGGAGTTCCTTTATAGGCTAACGTGAAGTCACGTGACCGCGGTGGAGTTCCTTTATAGGCTAACGTTAGCTTTTTATTTTACACTTCAAATATCAAAAAAGTGGTTTTCATATGAGAAGATTGTTTTGATGAACAAAACGTGTAAGAATCATAAACTTGTGTTTGCCACAGATTATTTTCTGCAATAATCCAAAATCCAACATATATTAACTTCCTGGTGGACTACAAAAATACATCATCCCTGCAGCGCAAAATACAGCATGTCAGCATGTATATTTGGTTCAAATGTTTGAATATTACTTTTTTTATCTGTGATTAAAATACTTGAAGTGCTGTCTTTTAAGTCTGTTTAAGTAACTGAAACTGTTCATGGAGTAATTCATCTCTGTTTCTCTTCATTTACTCATTCGTTGTATCTTGCAGACGCTGAAACCTTTCTCCACCTCTTCACCTCCACGAATTCACCAAATGAAGCGGCGGCTCGATGATCTGTGGGCCGAGACAGAAACTCCCCAGACCTGTTGCAGAGCGGCCCGCATCCCCAAAAGGGTTGAGGGCCCTGCTCAGCATGCAGCTGTAGCAACAGTGCCTTGTTTCCTTACGGAGGTCAGGAATGCAGGCATGTCTCTCCTCATCCCAGTGGAAGGAGATGGAATAGGCCGCAGAGATCGGGAGGAAGAGGGAGAGAGAGAGAAAGGGCGAGATCCTCACCTCATCCATCACTCTTCATGGAGGGTCTGCCTTCCTCAACCCCGGCCCAGATTTACACACCAAGCTCTCCTATACCACCGTCTTTATGGACTGCTCTCCGCCGTCAGCCAATCGTTGAAGGGATCAGAGAACGCACCGGAAGAAATGAGTTCACGTCAGCTCTCATTTATGATGCGTTTAACTAGCAGGCGCTGCCGAGAGGAGACGGGTTTCTCTACGCCTCTGGATCTCCGCCTCCTGCCCGTTTCTCACACTGCTAGTCAAATACGCACAGCCCTGTTCATCTGAGGTTATCGGGTCAATAAAAAACCCCGCGACCTCGGCCAATCATAAAACGGTCAATGCAGAGAGAGGCACAGATTGATTAAGTTCATAACTCGATTTGAGCTGCGTGGAGCCCCGGACAATAAAAAAAAATCGTAACGAGTATAAATCTAATGCGAGGACATAATCCGAAGAAAATCAAAATGTAAAGTAGATGTTTTTAATGGTATCTTTTTTCATCATGAGAATATTTATGACTGGATGACTATTGATGTCTTTGGCTTTTTCTTTTTTTTTCATCAGCCGCACAGTTTAAATGGGTGGTACAGTTTTTACATCCTGTGAGTGGAGGTCACGTGACCTCGTCTTATCACACGCTCGCATCAGATCTCTTCCGTATTCATCTACACCGCTGGAGAAATCAGCGAGGAGAGGTTGTTTATGCTTTCAGGGGGGCAAAGTCGACCAAAATCAACTCTATCCAAGCCACATGTCGGCAGCGTGGCCCCATTCTCTAAATTAGGCTCATCTAACTTTGGGCTCCGACTACCTCAACTTATTCAGTTAAAGAGGTCAAGAGTTGATGGCGCTAATTCTGCAGTAATGAAGTTCTTCTTTGGGGATTTTAGATAAATACGCTTGAATCCATGTTGCAAGGCTTTTGAACATAACCGGAGTAATCTGACGAGCGAGCACTTAGAAGCACAGCGGAGGGAGTTCTGGTGAAGACGGCGGTTCACTTCATGGCAAAAATTAAACCGATTTCCTTCATAGGAAATAAACTGTGAAGACAATGTTTTTTATAAAATTACAAGTCTTTAGCTTCTTTACTGTGACTGTTCCCCAGTCAAACAGATTCAAATCAAATCCCTCACATTTGGTTGGACCAGGCTGTGGCTGCACACACACCTCCCTGTCGCTGCAGACTGATTGATGAAAGGTGAAATGACAGTATTGGTTTGAATTGATTGGTACTAACTTATGTAGCGCACGTCATATGTTGCTCCACAGGAAGAATAGAGGATTCGTTTTTTTGATATAAAAAATACAAAGATGTATTCTATAGTCGGCTCATTGTCTGTAACCAGTGTAGCATTACATTAACAAAACACCACCAAGTCCTTTCTCTCTTGGACTTGAAACGAAGCCGTCAGCAAATTACAAAATCTGGTGAATCGCGATAGCAATGACCGTTCCTACACTGTGACAAGTGTGTTTTTAAGACTGCTATGGTGACAAAGTACAGTATGAACTCTTATTAACATTTGTGTATTTGAGTTTACACAGGCATGGACATGTGTATGCTAGCCATTAGCATTAACAGGCTAACTGCTGCTCTTCATTCCTGTCTCCACAGTCTGTGTAAAAGGCCAAAAGAACTACTTTTATTTAGAAAGTGTGCGTTCAGTCACGTTATTGTTGAGTGACACTGCATTCACAGCAGTGTCCCACATTACAATACAAATATACAAACTCTATGATCGTCTGCACAGACATATAGTGCACTGTTAATATCCAGCCGACCTTATGATAACACGTTGAAGGGGGACTTTTCAGGCGTAGGTCTTGGCAGAGTGCGCCGTGGTGGCCTTGTACCCATACACCCACACTGACGGTGCCCATCAGCCAACCTGGCAGATGGCTGGTCGCTTGAACAGCTTTCTGGTGTTTAATTATGATCATAATCAGGGGAAATAAAGATCAATTAAAGCGCAAGTGAAACTAATGAAACGCGAGGGCCATGAGCATCCGGACGGTTGTTCCAAAAAAATGTTTCTCATAATAAATGCAAAGTGAGGCCTACAGTCAGATAGCATTAGTGTGTAAGTGCTGGTTTGGGGGATAAAACCCACGGAAGCCCAATGTATTCCAGATTCATATCACAGTTATGATGTGCAACATTCACACATAAATGAATGTCCGTTTGGCTCCTCTCGACAGCTGATGTAACACAATAATGATCCACGGAGAGATGCAATATAAAAACAGATGTACCCAGCAGATCTGGAACACAGAAAGGAATATATTCAGCTGGAACGACAACAGGTGACACTCTGGCCTTCTTCCTTCTGTTAAAGATTTAAAAGAAGTTTGAAGATCCTCAGCTGCCCTGATTTTAACACATATCCTGCACTCTTTTCTGTTCATTTACTCCTCAGAGATGGAAATAGCCAGAGCAGCATGAGGCCCGCTGGCAACGGTTCAACTGCCTTTCACCAAGCTGTGTGTCGCACTGCAAGACTGCACCATCCATCTGAGCAGGGAGGAGAGAGAGAGAGAGAGAGAGAGAGAGAGAGAGAGAGAGAGAGAGAGAGCGAGAGAGAGAGAGAGAGAGAGAGAGCGAGAGAGAGAGAGAGCGAGAGAGAGAGAGAGCGAGAGAGAGAGAGAGCGAGAGAGAGAGAGAGAGAGAGAGAGAGAGAGAGAGAGAGAGAGAGAGAGAGAGAGAGAGAGAGAGAGAGAGAGAGAGAGAGAGAGCGAGAGAGAGCGAGAGAGAGAGCGAGAGAGAGAGAGAGCGAGAGAGAGAGAGAGCGAGAGAGAGAGAGAGCGAGAGAGAGAGAGAGAGAGAGCGAGAGAGAGAGAGAGAGAGAGAGAGCGAGAGAGAGAGAGAGCGAGAGAGAGAGAGAGCGAGAGAGAGAGAGAGCGAGAGAGAGAGAGAGAGAGAGAGAGAGAGAGAGAGCGAGAGCGAGAGAGAGAGAGAGAGAGAGAGAGCGAGAGAGAGAGAGAGCGAGAGAGAGAGAGAGCGAGAGAGAGAGAGAGAGAGAGCGAGAGAGAGAGAGAGCGAGAGAGAGAGAGAGCGAGAGAGAGAGAGAGCGAGAGAGAGAGAGAGCGAGAGAGAGAGAGAGAGAGAGAGAGAGAGAGAGAGAGAGAGAGAGAGACAGAGACAGAGACAGAGACAGAGAGGAGGTGGTGGAGGAAAAAAGGAGGGAGGTCCGATAAGACAGATGCCACCACTGTGGCCGTGGCATTGTTGGATATTAATAGTCCAGAGCCACATTGTGCCAACCTGATTGGACATGTGAGCGCTGGCGTGCTGCGGCTCCGTCACACGCTAGCATCAAAATGAAATGAGCAGGGGTGTGAAAAGAAATAGTCCTGGTCGGGGGAGATTTCCTTACCCACTGAGGGGAAGTCGCAATACTGGTTTCACATGTGGAGTGATGAGAAGAAGGAATGGGTTCAGTGGGGCTGCACTGTGGAGTTGTAACAGTCATTGCAAAATCCTCTAAAGATGTCAAAATATCATGTTGTCTGGAGTTAATACCTTATTCTAATGACTGAACAGCGGCCTGTAAACTGTTACTATCTTGAAAGCTAATGTAGGTCAACACACTCAATACAATAATATTATATCGTGGATTCGATTTCCTGCTTAGTATATGTTCAGTGTAGCCATTGAATTTTGCAGCTGGAGGATAAAATATCCTGAACGTGTGCCTTGCGGCAAAGAAACAAACATGGCTGTGTATAATTCTTCAGCTGCAGTGGCAATGACGAATGACCGAACAATATTATCCTCAACAGAAAGCGGGTAATTAGTGACATTTCCTTTTTAAAGTCCAGTGTAGCTGCACTGTTTTCTGAGCGGTAATGGCGTAATTTATCTTTTGCAGAGACGGCAGACACGCTGCAGCTGATTGAATCATGCTGGAGCGAAACCAAGTCTTCTGTGATACAAGATCAGAGGAGGTATGTGTAATTGTTGCAGCCATCGAGCTCCGACGCTGCACGCGCTGAGCAGCACAAAATAAACTCACGTAAGGCAACGCCGCATAGCAAACGCTGCAGCTTTTGTATGCGACTCGAGCCACACGTCTCCACCCTCACGGCTCAAAGACCCGTGTGTCTGCAGGCTCCAATACCGAGAATGTGGGACGAGCAAAAAAACATTAGAACCTCAAAATAATCATAAAAGACAACAAAATTCCTAAATCTAAAATATGTGTTGGGGTAACATTTTATGACTGCACAGGGCTCAGAGTCAGGGCGGGATTGTCTTCCCGTCTTCTGCATTTTCTTCATTAGTTGTAGTTGTCTGTACAGTTAAACCTCCGGGACTCTCACAGCGGTGCAGGAAAACAGGAAGGAACCTGAGGGAGAGCAACAGAGGAGGACCCTCTGTCATGTGAACAGAATGAGCAACGTAACAGAGTTACAACACACACAGTGCATGTGATTTCAATTATTCATATAACGAGAGTAGGAAGCATAATAATGATGGGAAAATTACGACTACTAGTAACAGCAGAAGTGGATGGAGTAGAATAATAATGATAATAAAAGCAGTGATGGTATCGGCAATAGAAATAGTAATGTGACACTAATAACACGAGCAGTGGGTGTCTGCAGGACCACGGTCCAGATTTGGATGTTCAGAAAGAAAATGGTTGCGTCTGAAATTCCATACTAACATGTTTTTAAGAACGCTAAAACAGTAACGCATGCTTCTGTGGAGCGGCGAGGAGCGACGCGGAGGGGCCGCTCTGCTGTGTTCACAGCAAACTCAACACATGTTCACGCAGATTACATACAAAGTCAATGCAAAGACGCGAATGGATGCGGAATCGCACCGGGCGGTGCAAATACTCGCCTCTTTCACGTGAACCTTTATCTAGAAACTCTTATACAACTTGTATTTACATGCTACATGCTTCCACGTGTGTTACGAAAAGCTCAGTTCGACAAAAAATATTTCAATCCATCGCTTTGTAAAGTCAGTCACAAGGCACAGATGACTAAATGAAGCTTTCATCGGCAGCTCTTTATGTTTCTTCTCCGTCTCTCAGTATGTTATAAAAGCTGGTTCTACATTCTGACACATCAGTCCTCTGATGTCCCTCACAGGACCCCTTACAGCAGCGCAGTATAACACACCAGCACCCCTGAATAATTCAAGCTTGCACCGCTGCCCCCTGCACACTGTTTGGAAAATGCAGTAATGAGAAAAGCTATAAAACGCCTCAATGGTCTTTGCTGCTGAAAGAAAAAAGACCCCGTCTTAAATAAGAGACACCGAAGAAGACGGCTTACTGGGTGTTTTATTTCCCACCGATTTACTGTAAATGGGAGAAAGAAAAAGAAAACTTCAAAAGGGCGACCTGCATATTTTTACCCAATTAGATATTACTGATGTTACTTCTGAGGTGCGATGCTCAGCCGAGCGTCCTCTGGCAGAACAAAGGGAAACGCGTCGGTGTCTCTTCCCTCTTGATCATCCAGCGACTCTCAAGGTGTAAACATGAAACTGCTCATTGAGAGAATCATAGACGGAGGAAACGTTGGCAGGAGTTCAGAGGAGGCTTTGTAAAGTAAACCAGATCTGTTCAGGGGTCTGTGATCAGTTTATTCCCCCCCCCCCCCCTCTTTATGCTCGGCCTTCTTGTAATTGTCCTCATGTTTCAGCTAATTTCACATTTCCAGATAAAGGGAAGGATGAAGGGAGGGAGTCACACCCTCAGACTTATATTTTGGTTGATGTCGTTTTGAATGGATTTGGGAGCATTCAGGGGCAGTTCCCCCACAGAACCTCTGGGGTTTCAAACACTTTCATACCACTTTAAAAATATATATTTTCATGGATAATTCCTCAACTGAACTAATCCCAACCAAAACTCTCCAGTGTCAAGCTAATATTGTGATCATTTCTTCTTCAGAATATTATTTTTAAAGTCTAGAATGTCTTTCCAGGTTGTTTCTGTCATCGTAGAAGATCAAATATCCAAAATTTTTAAAGGAATTTACAGGAACTTTCCATCTAGTGTTTTCCAACAATAAAGTAGTTCCTCAGCCAGCAGTCATGAAATCAGCACCTCCTCTCAGGGCCGCTGTCTGAAAACAGTCCAAGAGGAGCAGCGCAATACAATGTCGCAAAAATTGTCGTTCCAGTGCTTCCTTTGATAGTCTCTGGCCGGATCAGGGTGCATGATGGGAAACCCAGTGAGGCGTACTCGCATGTCCCATTGGCAGACAGGCCGACCCGAAACAGCGTCTCCCTCCTCAGACGTGACGTAACCTCCGGAGTGTGGACTCTTTCTTGTGTGGAGAACTTGGCTTGCAATGAAAGGGATGTGAAGTCATGTCGAGGAACATTACGGATGTTTCATGTGTCCAAATGTGGGTTTGGTCATTTATTGCTGTGTACTCGATAAGTAAAGCTTGCTATCCTAATGCAGATCATGTGTTGTTTATTTTAATGGAGTAGAGTTTAGTTTATTAGGATCCTGATTACTTTCCATAGACATAACAGGTGAAGTCATGAAGAAAGTCAACTTTATTTACCTTGTTGCCTCATAATGAACAGATTTGATGCTTTTAGCACAGACAGTCATAAGTAGGCGGGATGTTCAAATCCAAACAGCAAATGTGAACAAATTGTGTATTTTTTGTTAGGATTTCCATGGCCAGATGTTAAAATCTTGCTTTCTGCAGTATCTGTGCATGGAAACCAAGGTACGGTCAAAGTCCTGCATCGGGTGGGACACCCACGGGTCATTCCTGTGTGGGGTTTTGTCTTCATTTCATCTCCTGGTTCAGAGTAAAACAAAGAACATGAAGGTGTTGGATAACACATCGGCCGATTGGATATCAAGATAAAATAAAAATAATTTCATTTCAACCCTCTGAGTTCTTCATGTGTCGGCTCTGTCTGAATATCAGAGTAGGGCCCAAAATGATCACTTTAAGCTGTCATCAAGTCTTCAATACAGCATGATGTTCATTTAGTACATTATGGTCCATTTAGAGTCAAACAGACCATAAAGCAGGGGATGCTTTAGGGCGGGGCTTACTGTGATTGACAGGTCTCTACATCACTCCTCAGTCCAGATATGGTCACTTCCTGTTCATTGGTTGCGAGAAAAGCACCATTGCGACGGCCGTAATACATGATGGCGACGGCGAAATCGCCAACTTTGAGGCTTCATAACATCAGTCCACCAACCAATGGGTGACGTCACGATGACTACGTCCACTTCTTATATACAGTCTACGATCTTGGCACAGTGACCCACATCATGAAGCGTGCATGAGGCAATCTGTGGGCTCCTACAGAAACCAGTGGGCATGTTTCATGATGCATGTCCCAACCCGTGGACAATATAACAGAAACACCTATCAGTGTAGCACCACAAACTGCAGCCTCCAAAAGTAATAACACAGATCAACTCTAACAAAAAAACTAGACGGATTACACAAGCGTAATACAGATGTTTCACATACAGCTTCACCAGCAGGAGAGACACATTTGCTAGCTGCAACGCTAACTGCGACATCAACCGGTTTATTGAACTCTAAGCATATTTGCATATATGCATATTTGCATGTTTTTTATTTATTTATTTGGTGCAGTACAAATCAAGACAGCTGCAGGGATTTGGATAGAAACAAATGATGTAAATACCATCACTCTTCACAATCAGTTAAATCCTCCAGGCAAACACACTTACCCTCAGTGATCTCAAGTCAAACTCCAGCGGTGGGGGGGGGGGGGATGCCTTTTGAAAGCAGAGAGGAGCTCCTCTGAACCGTTACCCATCGGCCCCTCCGCTCTCAGAAAGGGCTAATCCCACGAGGGGAGAGCGGGCGTCCGCGGAGGATTCGTTGTCTCGTACGCGTTAATGGGGGATTACACATGTTAACATCCTTCTCACAGAGCGCTTGGCCAAAGGGGCTCTGCTACAGGGGTTTAGCATATGAATAAGGAATAAGGGGATGATTGAATAGAGGCGGTGGGGAGAGTGAGAGCTGCCACTCCGCAGTGGAGCGATGGGGGTAGAGTGACTAGGACGAGACACAGAAGGAAATCTCTTGGAGGAAACCATCGCTCTCGGATGAATGAGTTCCTCTGATTTGGCTCCAGGATTTGTGTTTGGAAGGTTTAGGATTGTTGGTGAGAGGTGGATTCTAAGCTTCCTCGTGTGCCTTCAGGATGTCGAGTGTGCCTTTGAGAGTTAGCTAAAGGAACACTGTGAACTCATCGTTTAAAGTTGTTGATCGAGTAACAAAGGAAGAACCCAATTGGTTTACTTGCATCTAGGATGATGGGAACCTGGAGCTTTTTAATGCAACTTCAGCTAAAACAATTCTCGTTTCACACGGTGGTCTTCCATCTGTCTTTATCCTCCCTTGGTCATGATTATGTGCATAACGTACAGAATTATTTCTTGGGACTTCTACAAATCACAGCTCATTATATCTCGTAGGCTGCGGATGCTGGAGGAGGCCGGCCTGCTGTATTAAGACCTAAATCAGGTTATTTCACAGAGTAGAGCTCAGCCTGTACTGTTTACCCATACGTCATTCAGAGCAGACTAGACCACATATTGTAGTTTATGTATGTATAGTAGCTGTGCGGAAAGAAATAAAATCACGAATGTTACATTGAAGTGATGAAGCCTCGAACGGCTTTATATCTTTCAACATTGGTTTTGTTAACCGTGACTACGTTCAACCACGAACAAAACCTGAACCACGAGCAGCGATGGAGCAGAACACAGTCAGTCGTGATGGTTTTGGTTTCCTGACGGTTTAGTGAACATGTTGGTTTTAGATCAGGGGCAGAACTTCATCATATCCTTCGGTCCGATAAACACGTCAATCAGTGATTTCAAATAGTTATTCACCAAAATATTACTTTGTTTCACGAGAAACACGAGGCAGCTCACAGAAAGAGAAACAGAATTGTGTTTCATCGACTGTTTCTGATGAAAGAGTTTATTCTCCCCAAAACTCAGCGTGTTGCTTTGAGTTGTGTCCTGCGAGCCGCCGGTGGAATTGAGATGCAGCGCAGACGTCGGCAGAGCTCTCTGGGAGAGCGAGCTGTTTATTTCCTGAAGGTCAGGCCTTTTGTGTGGAGAAACTTCTTGCCAGATGAGATAGGGGAGTAAATTGCAGATCTATCATCCCCTCCCTCCCTCCCTCCCCCACACTCCCTCCTTCCCACACCGTCCCTCATTCTTGGCATTCTCTTCTCCTCGTCCTGTTTTCCGAAGCGTTCTCTTTCTTCTTCGCGCTCACATTTTCAATCCTCATCTTCGGCCGCTCGTATTCCAAACCACCGTCTCCACACTCTTTGTTTCTTGAAACCTCCTCTCTCTCTCTCTCTCTCTCTCTCTCTCTCTCTCTCTCTCTCTCTCTCTCTCTCTCTCTCTCTCTCTCTCTCTCTCTCTCTCTCTCTCTCTCTCTCTCTCTCTCTCTCTCTCTCTCTCTCTCTCTCTCTCGTCTCTCCTTCAGTGTGTGAAATCAGCGGAGTAACCGTTGGCACCGCCTGTGATTTATGGCTCACTCTGAGCGGACCCTTATCAGGTGCAGGCAAGGCTTCTCTGTGCTGCTGCATGCGTCTGAATGACAATGGAGAACCAGTCGCATTATGCTCGGCGGCCTCGCACCCCCCCCCCCCCCTTGCATTCTGGACACCGCAGATTACATCTAGCTCCTTGATTTATGGACGCCATTTTGGCTCCTGAGAGGGACATGAAGGGGAGTTTGGAGGTGGGTGTGGGAGGGAGGGAGGGAGGGAGGGGGGGGGGGGGGGGGGAGGATGGAGGCCAGCATCTGCACTCGGCCAACATCATTTCGAAACCTGGTGGAGGTGTGCTTTATATGCATATGTGTGTGTGGGTGTAAAAGCCGATGTGTGAACAGTATTTATATGCATATATGTGTGTGTGTGTGTGTGTGTGTGTGTGTGTGTGAGTGAATAGGAAGGTGTCGTTCATCATTGTGTCAGGAGGTTTTTTTTCTTCTGCAAAGATATTGACAGTGTCTGATGTTGGAAGCGCTGTGCAGCCACATGAACATTAAACGCTCAGCATTAAAGCCAGTGAAAGTCTGTCTGCAGCCTCCAGTGACCAGAGACACTGAGGTTCAATAATGCGGTCCAATATAAAAAGGTGAAGCAAGAGTTTGCCAACTGCATTACAAAGAAGTGTTTATATATTCATGAAGACTCCTCATCTCTACTTAATTGAATCATTGCCATGTGCATCTCTGCAGAAGAGAAAAGTTATTTGGGAGGATTATTTAAATGTAGAGAAACGTGTTAGCTGATGTAATTAACGGGCAACGATCACAGCTGCAGTTCTTTATAGGGAAGGAGTAATTATGTACTCCAACACATCAAATGAGGGAAATGAGCATCACATCTCAGACCTAAACAGGCGTTTTGCATTCATTTCGCTCAACAGTCACTTTTTTTATCGCTTGCATATTGAGAGCCGACTATGAAACGTCACTTTAGTCTGCTGAGGATGCCGCTGAATGTTTGCATCTTCATACAAGATGTAAATGTATGTGAGGAGACAGGCAGCAAAGTTAGAAGAACAAAATAACAGACAGCACACAAGTTAAACAAATCTCTCCCTCTGTTCTGTGTCTTCCTGTACTGTGTTTATATTTAGCACTTCATAGCATGTTAAAGGTAAAATAAACAATTGAAGTCACACATCTGTAAAGTAGAGCAGCTCGAGAAAGATTGTGTTTGATAAAGCAAGATGTCGGAGCCACAGACAGATTATAATGCTAGAAGCTGCTTCGCTGTAGATGAAGCTAACACTAAAGCTAAGCTCATAAAGCTTTACTGCGTGCATCAGGATGTGACCTTTCTAGTCTCCCCGCTCAGGCGCTTTGGCTTTGCTTCCATTCAGCAACAGCTGTGAATAAATGTAAATATACATGTAAATGTCATTCTCTTGCAGTGCTGCCGGGTGTCCTAAAAAATGACCATATAAAGAAACGACATTGTAAATTACGGATTACGTTTATTTTTGACATTTCGCAAATAGGTTTCTCATCAAAGTTTGCATAAGTCAGCGTAATGACGAGGTTTGGGTCAACGGGTCAAACAAACAGGACTTTCACTCCGGAGGCCGCTGTTCATGTCCCGTGTGAAACCAAAAGTCAATGTTTACTCGTTTTACTTTACTTTTACTTTTAATACTTAACACACTTCATTTACATAAGTTACATTAACGTACATTACGTACGTCCATGTGTTTAAGCACGAACCCTAAGCACCTTCAAAAACATGTGAAACCAAAAGTCATTGTTGACTTATTTTAATTCACATGCTTAACTTGCGTACTTATCTTCATTTACGAAACAAACATCTTTAATTTAACCCAAACCAAACAAAGTAGTTATGTGTGGACGGTAACCCTGCTTGTTGAAAAATGTAAGAAACAAAAAGTCAACGCAGACTCATTTTAACTTACGTACGCAACTAAGATTACGTAACAAACGTACTTATTTTAAGCCAAACTATGATGTTTTTCCAAACCCAACCAAGTAGTTTTGTTACGTTTTTGTTTCGTGTTACTTCATTTCACAATGCTAACCACGTGTTTAAAACTGTGTCCGTAGTTCAGGAGAAAATAAGTTTCACTTGAGGCGTAATTGAGAATACAGTTTAGTTGTATGGGATCAATATTTTGCTGGAGACATGGTTGTAAAGTGAAGTTCCCTTTTCCTGTTTTCCCTGAACTGGCCCTGTGAAATGACCGTCAATGCGGCCTCAGGCAGCTCGCTGATGAACGTCTCCTCGAAGACATCACAGCGATGAAACCAAAGACCTTTAGAGGAGGACGTCTGGGACGGAGCGAAGCATGAGTGTGTTGCCTCATGATCCAAAGGCAAACAGAGCTGTGGCCTAAAGTGTTTAATTTATAAAGACTGGTTCTTTTGGTTCTTACAGTTGCCCAGTGGCGAAGGGCTAAGTGGAGATAATGTGTCCCTGTAGCTCATCAGAATGTGGAGAGGCGATGTGGGCGGTGTGCTCAGTGGACAGATGGCCAAAAGTCACATGTAACACAGTGCAGACCCCCCCCCCTGTGTTTACATGCAGGAGAATACAAAACAGTAGCACAGAGTATTTGTTTGGTCATATTTAATATATATTTATGTCTCGTCATGTAGCTTCAAAGAGAAAATGTTGTGCGGAAACTAAACTTAAACAGACTATAACAAAGTTCAGATGTGTGTGCCTTCACTAAAATCACATTGTGTATCAAATTCAGGTTTCACATTCATTTTGCATCAGTTATTGTCTGTGTCACATGGTGCCAAACATTTCTCAAACGCATGAGAATCTCAAAGTGGAAATTATCACTGGTACTTGACAAAAATGGCAAAATGTATTATTTGAGAGAGCGATGGCAACGTGGGTGGCTTCCCATCCAAAGTGCTGTGTCTGAATACTGTAAGTAAGAGTTGTGGGAACCCTCCCCGGCCATAACCATAACTTAATCCCAACTTCAGCCCTAAAACCAAGTCTTAACCCTCAAACAGCACTTTGAAGAGCTGAAAAACAAAATGTGTTCACTTTCCACAATTGTCCTCACTCTGAAGGTCCAGCACAAGGTCCTCAGGAAGAGGGTTCAACAGAACACACACACACACATAACTACATTTATTAATTCAAAGGTTAACGTGTCCCTACATAATGTGTACAAATGTTAATTTAATACCATTCTAATTCATTGTATATACTGTGCATTTTTTGCATTTTTATTTTTTATTCTATTTTATCTTATTTTTTATTATTCTATTTCTTCAAATTCAATATCTGCTCTGTTATTTTATTGTACTGTATATATTGTGCATTCAATACGTACTATTTTATATTTATTTTACTGCTGCTACATACTAATTCCCCCTGTGGATGAATAAAGTTCATATCCATCTATCCATCTATCCATCTATCCATCCATCCATCCATCCATCCATCCATCCATCCATCCATCCATCCATCCATCCATCCATCCATCCATCCATCCATCCATCTAATCCACGCTTTGCTGGACTTTTGTAGGAAAACGCACAAAAGATGAGGAGTAACTTTTTCACAAGATATCCTCGTTGTATGAGGACACGTTAAAAGCACATACACACGGCATGCAGTTAATAAAACTAATAACTGAGGAGAGAAAATAAAAAGTGTGGTCTAGAAACAGGGAGAATAAAAGCCATCGCTGCAGGCCTCAAGCCTTCGTGCACATCCCATAATAATAACACAAACCGACAGCAGTGTTGAATAGACACGTGTGTGCAGATTAACTAAATACATCCTCGACTTCTTTGCTTGTTTTGAACAGTGAAGGTTTGTTGGCAAGAAATCGCTAATCTAATTGGCTAACAGGTGTCAATCAAAGCCAAGTTTGGTCATCTTTAAAAACGTTTTTGTTATATTTGTTAACAATATTTCTCTACATTACGACCGCATTCGATGAATAAAATTGTAATAATCAGGTCCAATCATATAATTTGGCCCAAATTAAATGATTGATTGATAATTTTATGACAATGATCATTTTGTGGGAGTGGCTTCGGACGGAGGCCTGAAGGGACGGGCTGTCATTGTTGCCAACTTTCTCTCGATTTAGCGTCTTCTGTAGCTAATGCTGCTAGCTACTTTCATTGGAAAATAGTTGGCAACCCTTGGCTGGGATTATTTTTTGAATCTAGCGTTGTCTTGCTGGTTTCTCATCATTACCAACCCGAGCTTTTATTTCCTCCATGGAGAGGTTTTCTTGCTCTTCCCACTCCATCAACACGGCTCGAATGTAACAACAAAAAATAATTCTGATATAACTAAATCAACAATCTGAATACATATGACATACCATGGATTAAAGCGTGATAATAAAGGTTGTGAGGATTGTAATGGAGGCAGAGAAACGGACCGCATCATTTAAACACTTTCATAAATACACAAACACTCTGCCCGCATGTTCTGTGGGAGAACATGACAAATTACAATTACAGACAAATTGATATATATTCAGACACTTCACATTAATACATGTATATACAAAGACATGGGGCTCAAAGTACACACACACACACACACAGAGCGATACAGTGTTAACCAAACATGTGCCAAAACACCAGCATACAGTACACTCTCTCTCTCATTCCATCTGAAAGGCCCACTTGTAATGCCATCACTCTCAAAGTCAATTTTTGCACTTTTGCTCCTATAATCCCAATTACAGAGCTCATTCAGCATGATGGATAATGCCTCTCGTAGTGAAAACAATTTGGCCGCTGTACTTTGGGGCGGGGGGGGCAACCTAAGAAGAGAGCCGCTCCACACACATCATTTTTCAGCTTGTTTCGGTCTACAGAGCTCACAGGAGAGCTCGGGTTGTAAAGTGACTTCTGGGTGAATTGATTTTGGCCAAAATGGGCTCTCGTTTACCGCGAGAATATGTTCAAACACACACACACACGAAGAAGAGAAGAAGAGAAGGATGGAGTGGAGAGAGAGGTGGAGAAGATATGATAAGAGAGACTGTTTTTAGAAGATATAAGACCAGGATCAGGAATACAACCTTGAGCAAAGATGGAAAACAAAACCAACAGAGCAAAAAAGAGACAAAGCGAGGATGCTGAACCACAATTGCAGACTCCAGGCGTCGTAACTTACACGGGAGCTTTCAGCGCGAGGCCGGGTTGCGGTGTGGGCTACAAACGGCCACGGCGGCACCATATCCTGCTGACTTGACTCCTGGGGGCGGGGAGTAATTCCCTGCAGCCGAGGGGAGCTACCAGGGCTTTAGGGGTTTGGCACACAGTGATGTTTCCACAGCACACGGATGTTTTCATGTCATACACGTCTTCACTCTGCAGGTTTTTTTTTGCTGATTGTCAAGTGAATATTTGTGAACGTTTTAAAATTGTTGTCAGCTGGGTTGGAACAATTAACTATGTAATACGTAGTTACACGAGTAAAGAATTAATTTAATTTTAGTATTCCTAATTAATTTAGGAATGGCAGAAACATGACAAGAAAAGTATAAAAACTCTATTTACTCCAAACATCATTTAGTTCTAAGGATGTTGATGTTGCTTAATCAGCAGAATAAAAAAGATGCAATCATGCACCACCTAAAAGCCATAATGCATGACTACCTGGATTGATATTAATGAATTACATTTCTGCTGTGTCGTCTTGAATTCATTTTACAACTGAGGCAAAACTACAACTCATGAAGACAAAGAAGAAGATCGGAGAAAATTGCATCTATTTAATTTCAGACCTGAATACTAAAAAGCTGCGTTATGTCCAACAGAGCGAGTACAACATGAAGTCTGACCTCTTCTGAAATCAAACGTGTCTAAAGGCCTTTACGCATTCGGGGCATTTTTGATGACTAATCTGCACGTTATCATATATTTTCAAACTGTTGTTTTTGTCGTGAATTACCCAGATGTTTTAGTTGGAGAACCCCAACCATACCTTAACCATCGTTTACCAAACCTGAACAAAACTGCATTGGACATATCTCGATACTGTAGAAATCAGGACATGAAGAACATGAATGTGGAACGTGTTCTAGCGTGGTGGTAGGGTCGGAAAGATAGAGCAGAAGATTCATAGAGTGCATCTATTGTTATTGACAACACACTGAGTGAATGATGTGGTTATCACGAATAGATGCACAGCAGTTAATGCAGTGCGTGTAGACTGGCACCATGGGACTATGAAGCATCTGGACATCTCATCTAATACATCACATTTTGTATAACACATTTAGGGGGAGTCAGTGTTTCCCTTTCTCTCCTCACTCCCTTTGATACTAAAGCTTTCTCTCATTTTTCCATCAGACTTACACTTTTGAAATCTCTGCTGCGGATCCCTCCCTCATCTGGTTTTTGCTTGTTCTTAAATCAACTTTCATCTTTTCTGTTTCTCTTACATCTCTGCTCTCACCTCTCCCTGACCTTTCTCTGGCTCCATCTCTCCCTGACTTTCAGTTCCATATGATGGAAGTTTCTGAAACAGTCGCGAAATGCAATCTATTGGTTTCGTATAGAGAGACACAAATTGTCTGTTTTTTTGTGTTCAACGCAAAAATAATGCCAATGGAAAGTCAGTTAGGATCCTTATTCGTGGTACACACTTAATTAAACACGTCCACGTGACTAAGCAACAGTCTGAGCAAGTAGCGTACTTTATAATGTCCAAAAAGACGACTATTGGTGAGCGGGAGGGGAAGTGGACAAGTGAACAAACAGGAATTTCAACCAGAAGACAGGAACTGTTGGTTTAGTTACCTAAACCTAACTGTTGGTTTAGTTACCTAAACCTAACTGTTGGTTTAGTTGCCTAAACCTAACTGTTGGTTTAGTTGCCTAAACCTAACTGTTGGTTTTGTTGACTAAACCTAACTGTTGGTTTTGTTGTCTAAACCTAACTATTGGTTTTGTTGACTAAACCTAACTGTTGGTTTAGTTACCTAAACCTAACTGTTGGTTTAGTTGCCTAAACCTAACTGTTGGTTTTGTTGACTAAACCTAACTGTTGGTTTTGTTGTCTAAACCTAACTATTGGTTTTGTTGACTAAACTTAACTGTTGGTTTAGTTGCCTAAACCTAACTGTTGGTTTAGTTTCCTAAACCTAACTGTTGGTTTTGTTGCCTAAACCTAACTGCTGGTTTAGTTGACTAAACCTAACTGTTGGTTTAGTTGTCTCAACCTAACTGTTGGTTTAGTTGCCTAAACCTAACTGTTGGTTTAGTTTCCTAAACCTAACTGTTGGTTTTGTTGACTAAACCTAACTGTTGGTTTAGTTGTCTCAACCTAACTGTTGGTTTTGTTGACTCAACCTAACTGTTGGTTTTGTTGCCTAAACCTAACTGTTGGTTTTGTTGCCTAAACCTAACTGTTGGTTTAGTTGTCTCAACCTAACTGTTGGTTTTGTTGACTCAACCTAACTGTTGGTTTAGTTGTCTCAACCTAACTGTTGGTTTAGTTGCCTAAACCTAACTGTTGGTGTTGTTGTCTCAACCTAACTGTTGGTGTTGTTGTCTAAACTGTTGATTTAGTTAAAAACCGGACAATTTGTGTCCCTGGACTTGAAACCAATAGATTATATTTTGTGACTCACAAACTGCCGTGAGTTGTACATTTCTATCAGCCTCGTTTTCCGTCACCTCTTCCTTCTTCTACTTTCTGTCCTCTGCTCTCGTTGTCTCTCCTCTCCCTCTCTGTCATCAGCCCATTTTTACTCTCCTTTCCTCCATCCTAACTCCCTCTCTCCCCCTTTCTCATATATTGACTCCTTCAACCCTTATCTCTCCCCCCAAACTTCTCCTTCATCTCGAGCTTTGTGCGTCACCTCCCTCAGTTTCCCTCCCCCCCCCAGAATCTACCCGGGCTGTTTCTCCTCTCTCTCTCCCCCATTATTACCCCCCTCCTCCCCCCTTCCCCTGCGTCCCTGTGGCCGTTCCCCAGGCGGTTGGGCGCGGAGGGCGCTGGCTGGCGGGGTGATGGATGACCATTAAGGCAGCTTATTGGAAACAGTCTGATTTATGGCCGGGCGCTGCCTCGGCCTAATGGCTTCATCTCTTTCTGCCGCCACATGATGTCACAGCCAAGGTCACCGCGGCAACGGCCCCCCTTTGTTGTGGTTTCGCTCGCTGATGACCTGAGAGAGATGGAGGAGAGAGGAGAGATGGAGAGAGAGGGAGGGAGAGGGAGGGAGAGAGAGAGAGATGGAGGGGACAGAAGGGGGGTTGTGAGGTTTGTTTGTGAAAGCGGAGAGGTGATGTATGAGTGTGTGGAGGTGAAACGGGTTACGTTTGCAGAAATGCTTGAGTACAAATTTTGTTAAGTATGGAAAATGTGTTTTTACTGCTTATCCTTCACCCTCCCTTTCCTAAAGTCTCCCTTCTCGTACTCCACCTCGCTCACACTTCCTCTCCTCCTTCCCCTCCGCTCAGTAAATTAAATCCTCCATCTCCTCCTCTCCTTCTCCTTCATCTCTTCCCTTCCTTCCATGACAGAATACGATAAAAAACACACACACACACACACACACAGCTTTACGGCCTTCCCTCAGACAGCTATTACTCACTTCTACTTTAAATGAGTGCCGTCAAATATATGGGGCCGGCCATTAAGAAGCCGATCAATAAAAATGCCATTAGGGGCGGGAGTAAAAAACGCTGATATTAGTGAAGCTCAAAACAAAATATTTGATTTTACCCTCTGATAGTTAGCGAGGCGGCGCTCTCAGATGAGGCTTCGAGCGGAGATTGAGTCTGAGGGATCCGGCGTTGGGCGGTTTGGAGGTGTGTTGTGTGTTGCAGTCAGTTATTTACTCTGGGACGTTTATTCGAAGCTCCGTTTGATATTCTCATCTGCCACTCGCAGCTTTACTCATCAAACTCCGTCTCAGGAGGAGGCAGTCTGGTTGCAAGTTGTGTCGACTTTTAGCAGCAGTTCTTCAATACAAACAATATTGAATTTTTGAGCAATATGTTTGATTAGCTTAGAAAAAGGGTATTGGATAAAACCCGGTTTCAAATGCAGTGACTACAAATGTTCACCTTTACTGAAGATCAGTAGGAGTAATAAGCTGGAAGTGTCATCTGACCACAGATATTATTTGAGCCTCATTTGTTGGCCGTAGTGGAGATCAAACCCCCGACCCAGGCTCGGTACAGTACATAGACCGAATATGAAGTGGACACAGTCATTGTGACGCCACCCATTGGTTTGTGGACTGACGTTATGAAGCCTCGCGTTCCGCGATTGAGGTAATAAATCAAGAGAGAAGTAGTCATTCTCTCATAGACGTCTATACAACCAGAGGAGTCGCCCCCTGGTGGAGATTAGAGAGAATGCAGGTTTAACACATGAAGCATCGGCTTCACTTGGCTGAACCGGAGGTTGTACAGAGGAGCTGTCACTGACATTAACACACACACACACACACACACACCGGTGTAAACTAGAAGAGAAAAAGACAAACTGTCTCCTCAACAGCAGAGAGACAGCTGGACTCACTGATGTCAGATCTGCTCCCCTCTGGTTTCCTGTCATGTTGCATGATTTTCTGCTGGTTGAAGGCTGCCACCGCTGCAGCTGCTTGAGATGTGGCTTTGCCTGCAAATCAGGAAAAACAGCTACATGTTGCTAATGATCGCTGATTATCAAATTCAGATGGCTGCTATTCCTTCAACAGTATTGTGCATTTACAGGGGAGGGATGGCAGAAACTGAAAATGTCTTTCATTCTTTCTTCTGCAACATTTTTATGAAAAACTCAAAGCTTTCATTTATATGAAAATGGCACATTTATAGCCAAGAAAGCAGGATTCTCTCACTGCCCACCAACCCGCCACCATTACGCTAGTGATCCTACAGGATTTGTAACTTAACTTGTAATGGACGATGTAAAGTCCTCATGCCTGTATCAAAATGTTCGCCTCCGAGTGTGAATTATACAATGACAACTGGGGGTTCAGCAAAGTCACCTAGTGCGTCCAGGGCAGGCGGCAACCTCTGGTTCTGTCGATTTGAAGTCAAAGCTTCATGTCTTAAAACCTGCATTCTCTCTGGTGTCCACCAGGGGGCGACTCCTCTGGTTGTATAGAAGTCTATGAGAAAATGACTCTACTTCTCTCTTGATTTATTACCTCAGTAAACATTGTAAACATGAGTTTATGGTCTCAATCTCTAGTTTCAAGTCTTCTTCAATACAGCATGATGTTCATTTAGTACATTATGCTCCATTTAGAGTCACACAGACCATAAAGCAGGGGATGCTTTAGGGCGGGGCTACAGACGTATACGGCGTCTCTACGTCACTCCTCCTCAGTCCAGATATGGTCACTTCCTGTTCACTTGTTGGGATAAAAACAACATGGTGACGGCTGTAAAAGATGGCCACGGTGAAATCGCCGAACTCGAGGCCTCAAAACATCAGTCCACAAACCAATGGGTGACGTCACGATGACTACGTCCACTTCTTATATACAGACTGTGAGGAAAATGCACAAAAAAGAAAAATATATCGTAAAATATAGCTCGAACCGTCGTGCCTAATTATATTCATGTTGATTTATATATATAGAAGTGTAAGTATATTTTATTGATTGCTTTGTCATCATTTTCTTGGATTGTTGAAACAAAAAAATGTCTCTAATGTTGGTTTCTTGTTGTATTTGTCTACAGTGTGTTCCAGTGTCTATAGTGATGAGAAAAGACAAGTTGAGTTCCTCTCTGTGTGTGTGTTCATGCTCCTCAGCTCTCTGTAAACGCCTGTGCACGTTTGCACATGTGTGCACCTTCGAAGTACACGCGTGTGGGAAACCTTTGCACTCATTTGTTTTGTTTAGGTTCGTTTAAGCGCCTCGGCTCGTGAGTTTTAATCACTGTGTCAATACGAGAGTCTGACTTCATCTGACAACAGACGTTCAGTGTGGACCACTGGGTGCTGGGAACCACAGATCCTCAGCCTCTGGTGTGTGTGTGTGTGTGTGTGTGTGTGTGTGTTTTTTGACTGAGCGTGGATACCCGGGGGGGGTAAAATCACATCAGCTTAGTTTATGTACCTTTTTACCTTCAGAGTAGAGTTAACTGTGAAGTTGTAGTATAAATCTTGTGAATTGATAAAGAGCACACAGCTTAAAACGTCCCTCGGTTGTTCGTGGTCTTATATATTTATTTATAATTGCAGACTTTTGCTTTCTAGATTAGTGGCAGAATTTTGCATTTTTAAACTGGAAAACTTCCAAATTAAAACTTATTTCTTAGTAAAAAATCCCGTTTGCGTAACTTAGGAACTGAACTTGTGGGTTTATTTCAAACCATTTTGTGAAAACCGCCCGTTCTGAAAAGTGATGCTGAAGTGTAAAAGCTGCATTCTCTCTAGTGTCCACCAGGGGGCGACTCCTCTGGTTGTATAGAAGTCTATGAGAAAATGACTCTACTTCTCTCTTGATTTATTACCTCAGTAAACATTGTAAACATGAGTTTATGGTCTCAATCTCTAGTTTCAAGTCTTCTTCAATACAGCATGATGTTCATTTAGTATTATGGTCTATAATATGGTCTATAAAGCTCCACCCCTTTTTTCACTATTGGTTGCAAAAACAAAGATGGCGAAGGCCAAAATGCCGAATGTTCTTACAGACTGAGGTATGTAGTCAAACTCACCGTACTGTAAGAAAAATGACCATTTAATTGAAACATACAGACTTAGCCCACATCGCCACCCTACACACACTCTTACTTTATCATCATTCACAGCAAATACAGGGACCACACACACAAACACATGCATTAAAACATACAGTATACCCCGGTGGTCATCTTACCATAATATTCACCAGCAGATGTGTGTATCACACACACAACGCAGGGGTCATCTCTGCTCTTTGTGCCCTGCGCATGTTTGTTTAGCCGCCATGACGGATGGAGTCCGTCTTCCTCTGCTTATGTTTTTGGCCACCTCTTTGTGAGCTTTCCCAGCTTTTTGTCTCGAGGTGCGTCTGGCTCCATAGAACATGCTGCAGACATGAGACGCTGTCCAGAGTCTCTCCAGTGTTCTCTAAACCCTGAGCAGTGGCAACACGGCTGTCATCAGTCTGAACAGGGAGAACGGGCTGCTGGGGGGGAAGAAGTAGCTTCTATGGATTCATGGCTGATGTTTTGTTGTGTCATTTCTAAAAGACTTGTGTCTAAAATACTACCATAGATCCGAAGTGTGTCTTTGATATTTCATGACTAATATTCTTACTACCAACACGTCAAGTACCGACCCAATGTAAACCCATCCAGGTCAGTATGAGAGCAACTGATGTATAAAGAGAGAGAAAGTCAGACAAACAGACTATCACCCAAGAGACTCTACTGTTCGTGTATCGTGTGAAAGCAAGTTATTTTACCATCGTTTTGTTACATAACTTACTAACTTACCATAACAGACTTCTGCTACGTTACAAACTGTGTCAATAAATACTCATTTTAACCCAAACCACAATGTTTTCAGAAACTTAACCTAGTATATTAACATGCTAAATAAACACAAGTCTGGAGTTTATTTTGAAAAGACACTGTGCAAAGTTGTGCTTATTTAAAGAAATAAAATAAATCCCCCAGCATTAAGACCCAACATGCACAAGAAGCAACGCAGTTTGAAAGAGTCACAAAGTGAAATCTGTTGGTTTCCTGGACACGAACACAAATTCTCCGTGTTTTTCATGCTGTTTGGTTCTTTTGGTTCAACTGTTTTTCGGGATGACATTACGTTAAAAACGAAAGTGAGGTTACGGCAACTAAACTACTTGGTTAGGTTTTGGATGAACATCACGGCTGGGCTCAAAATAACTACATACAAGTGAATGTTGGGTTTAGGCAACAAAGTCCTGACCTTAAAACCACAACGCAGTGTGGAACACCGGTCCTATGGTAAACAGTCCTGTGTGTGAGACTCACCCGCCTCCCCTCCCCCCCGCCCTCCATAAGTTGTCTTTTTGAATAATAAATACGACATCACCTTCGTCTCTTGGATGCATTTAATTCCTTTGTCCACCACGAAAAAGGATCCTTATTGAATTTCCGTTGACATCATTTTTTCCTGAGCGGCACGAAAAACAATTCAGACAATTCATGTCCGTGTACATGAAACCAACAGAATGCATTCTGTGACTATTTCACGACATGACACTAAGACAACACATACACAGTGTTAAGAGAAATAAAAAAACATGTCCAGAGTATTTTTCAAACCATCTTTTATATCTTTCTGATGATGAGTTTCATGATCTCTTCATGTGCACCAATATGCTGAATGTCGGGTTATTCCGTGACCACATACAGTATACTCAGCTGGCTGTGAAATAAACAGAGATCATTAGATGCAACAGTCATTATAATGTGCTTTTTGGAGAGTAACAAAAAAAACACTCAAAATGCAACATCTGCTGTAAAAGCCAGGAATAAGTCTACTGTATTTAACTGCTCTCCACATTACTGGCAAACAATGAACAATGTTTTAAATTCTACATCAACTGCTGTGGTGACAAAAAACCCGTAAAAGCTGAAACCCTGCCAGCTGATATGTGTTGAAGATAAGGTATAGCTCACAGGAGGGAGCTGGTGGAGGTGTGGCTGCAGGCTGAGCTCCAGACGAGGCTGCAGCACCCTCCTAAATCTCAGGCTGCTGCCCACCAAGCAAAGTCTCTCTGCAGGCAGCGCGGCACGCTCATGATTTATCACCAATCCCTCTCGCAATTTGTCACTGATGGCAGGAATGTATAATTCAAAACATTTTCTATTTTGCTGTGTTCCCCCTCTTCCCCCCCGCACCCGTACACACACACACACACACACACACACACCAAACTCTCTCTTGCTTTATTAATTTGCTACATCTACACAAAAGTGTCTTCAGGAGTAGAAAATGAGACGTGTGTTTTGACTAAAGGTGTCTTGTGCGTGTAAATGAGAGTTGAGATGTGATTACGTGTTCTAGAAACAATGTTTCTCTTCCTGTGTGTCGTGAAGTTAATCTCTCTAATACTGAAATGTTTCTTCTGTGAGCGAATGAGCCACATGCTTGTGCATCTGTCTTCTTCTTGTTTTGCGCGTCTATTTACAGCGACTGTTTGTCTGATACAAATTTGCAACGACAGAGAGAATTTAAAAAAACATTTTTCATGAACGTGTCAGCAAAACCTCAGTAAACATTAAACATGAGTTTATGGTCTCAATCTCTAGTTTCAAGTCTTCTTCAATACAGCATGATGTTCATTTAGTACATTATGGTCCATTTAGAGTCACACAGACCATAAAGCAGGGGATGCTTTAGGGCGGGGCTACACGCTGATTGACAGGTATCTACCAGAGACGTATACGGCGTCTCTACGTCGCTCCTCCTCAGTCCAGATATGGTCACTTCCTGTTCACTGGTTGCGGGAAACCAAGATGGCGACGGCAAAAATCTCGAGGCTCCAAAACGACAAACCAAAGTGTGACATCACGATGACTACGTCCTCTTCTTATAATATAACATAATGTCTAATCATGAGACACGACATGTTTATTTTATTAACATTTATCTGAAACCACAATCCTTCAACTAAAGTGTTTCCTAAACCCGACCAATGCAATGGTTTCTATCACACAATGGACTGTGAGCTTGTGTGCATGATCCTAGTGTGTTTTCCTGTCTCTCTGCAGTGTGTGTGTGTGTGTGTGTGTGTGTGTGTGCGTGTGTGTGTGTGTGTGTGCGTGTGTGTGTGTGTGTGTGTGTTATATCCGCCCTCCCAGCCCCCTCCAGCCTGCTGATAGCAGCAGCCAGGTCTTATCCCAGTGGCGAGGTAAAGATTGATGCTGCTCATCTGCTGGAATGGGCTATAAAAGACAGCGCTGGACTGCACACTCGCCCTCCGCCTCTTCTTCTTCCTGCTTTCTTCCACACAGTCTCGTGAGTATTCTGTCCATCTACGTGTCTTTCTGTCTGTCTGCCCCCCCCCCCCGTCTCAGTGGCACTAAGAGCTGCAGTAAAACCAGACCCCGTCATGTTCCAAAGTGAGGGCTGATCTCATCCTGACTTGGCCCCTTCGTTAACACCACACTCTCCCACAGCGTGGGACATTCTCCTGCAGTGTTAAGTGCTCCTGCGACCTCGGCCTGCAATACAGCCCCCCCCCCCCCCCCCCCCCCTCTATGGTCCCCGTTACACACTTCCAGTACTTGTGTTGATGCAACACATCTTCATGCCTAAACGACAGAATAAGGTCGTTTGCCGACGTCTCCCATAACGACATATATGACCGTTATATTTAACGTGGTGAAACGGGACTACTGTCAAAGGGTTCAGGTAGAGATCGTGGTTTGGGTTGAAATATGAATGTTTGTTACGTATCCAAGTATGTAAATCAACGTCCACGAATATTTCAAACTTTATTTCCACGTTGCCATGCACTTTCAATGTGCATCACAGTTGTCAGTCTGGTCTCATCCGGCTATACCTACAAAAAATAATGTGCCGTAGTTTGTGTATATCCCACTAAATTACTCAGCATAACTTAGTGGGATATGCACAAGTATGAAGACAGCAAACGGCCACACATGGAGGTGAATGGCTGTACGATCCCCGTGTGAAAGAGAAGTCAACGTTGATTCATTTGTCAAGTATCTTACGTAACTTCCGTAGTTACTTTAACCCAAACTACCATCTTTTCCTGAACTTAAGTAGTTTTGTTGCCTAAACCTTACTAAGTTGTTCCTGTGAAGACAGAAGTTTCCTTTGAGAAGACTGGTACGCATCTAACGAGTGGAGATTGACACGTGTTGCTGGACGTTTGTAGGAAAAATGATATCTTACGAGTCGTTGCATGATGATATGTTGCATTTGCAGTGAAGAAAGAAATATGTGAGAATGAATAATCGCAGTAAAGGCTGACAACAAGCTGAAACAGGTTTTGCTGATGTTATGCTGCATACTTGTGTTGCTCAGACCATCTCTGAGAGACTGAGGTTGTAAATGGCCGTGGTGGTGATACGGTCAATATGTCCAGCGCTCCCCTCTGGTTGCAGAGGCTTCCCCGCGGCTGGCTCATGGTCGAGCAGAGGCTTAACATGCTGTGCAGTAAGTGATGGATTGGTTGGATAGAGGGAACAATATCAGCTGGTCCGCGTTGCAATTGCATGCCCGGTCCGCTTATTTCCCATGGTGCCCTTGGTGGGTCAGTCACCGATGTTGCTCCAAGCGCGTCCTCACTCACAGACTCATTTTGCATTCTTTAATATTGCATGGAGCTCATTTAGAGGGTGTGTGGTTGGGGGCCACAGTACAAACGCATGGACACGTATACAAGCATGCAAACACACTTTGTAATTTTCCCCTCTCACCACGCCGCTCTCGGGGGGCTACTTTAGGATGCTGGGGGGGTTAGGATTGATGTGGTTACACATGGCAAATGGTGTGTGTGTGTGTGTGTGTGTGTGTGTGTGTGTGTGTAAATGATTGTTTTTGTATCATCTTTATGTCGATGTGTGTATACATGTGCATGGGAATAGATATGTGTGCATTTATATTCCCCAGCTTTACAAAACAAAAAGCGCTGCGAACACCCTGTCTGCTGTTCTCTGATTCATCAATCACACTGCCACTTTAATTTATGTGCCACTTCTGGTTACACTGCCGTTTATTTTGGAGGGGGGGAGGGGGGGGGGCGTATATCACCATTGTGCAGTTCTGTTGAGAAGTGGCTTCTGTTCGTGGCGTACATATTGCTTTTTTAAGCCTCGACGGGCAAAGACAGACACGGTATTAGCTGAGCAGTAGATTGATATAAAAGTCAAAAGTAGTTTATTCCAAAAGCAAACAAAAGCGGCAAAGAATTATTCCTAATTACTACAAAATGATTCTTTATTCCATTTCCAAAGACACACGTAGTGTGGACCTGATGCTTCAGCTTATTCTGGAAGTAAAGAACTTGCAGCAGGAAAGAAGCTGCTCAAAGATAAACGCTGCCGCGTCGTGAAGCTCTTGACCCACTTCTGTTCGTGTGCTGCAGAATCAGGCATCGCAGGTCAACGGTTATAAGCTGAGGGGTCACGCAAGTCATGGCTGGACCAGGTCAACGTGAGGTCATTTCCGTTTGGGGATTCCAAGCTATTCTCATCCGTCACATAAGGCAACCTATCAGACCTCTTCCACCCAGAGGCTGTCTGAGGCCCTGCTGTCACAGTGATGCACAGCAGAAGGCGAGATCTGCTGAGAGACTGCTGGAGGGGGGGGGCTCATATAGCTCTTGCTCCACTCACAAGATCGTACACAGTTCACGCAAGGTTTTCCAGGATACTTTCTAAATATATCAGCTCCTTAAAAGACATATAAGCCACTAGATACGTAAGGTTTGAGCTCTGAACTTGATTATAATTCGTTTTTCATGTCATGCAAAGTCTAAGAAATAGGATCTAATGCAGCCCAGTCGCCAGACAAGTTATTGGCACTTTTTCGTTTCTGCAAACCGCGGGACACATTACGTAACGTAACAAGTGCAACGTATCCAAGGTTTGTGGAAACGTACAATGACAACATTCTTCCTGCCGACTGGGCAGTTTAATGAACGTTTTATTCATTTTAAACCTTCATAAAGGTTTTATCCATTAAGTGTTTGCTCTTGAAACACAAACCCCTAAATACAACTACCACTGTGTTGGTTACAGCAGAGCACTTGCATTAGCTGGTCTATGTTTTGTCATATCTGCTCATGCGTTCTTGTTGGCTGTGATGCTTGCGAGTGATCCTCGATCAGAAGAAGCCGTTCCCTGATGACTTTCCTGAAGAAACTTTACGACTCAGGCGCAGTAATCCATCCAGCCTGGAAGGCACTCTTTACGAGAGCGTGTGTGCTTTGTTGTGACAGTTTAACCTATGTGAACAGAGTGATGCAATAAGCCAACCTGCTTTATTGACTATGTGAATCACAGTCAGCCTTGATTCAGTGTAGCTACATGCTACGCGCTAATCTCCAGAGTATAACTTGATACAGGCGGAGCAGATCTCTCCACCCTGCTCCGGGGATCTTTATCGCTGCAACACGATTGAATTATTTCTCCTCTCTCCTGCTCAGTTGGAGGAATTGAGTTACAGTGACCGTAATGCACAACAACAGACTGCTTGTGTCACAGACCTGTGTCGAGAGAATAGGAGCAGAACACATAGCTAGATGCTAATTTAGCAACAAGTGTCTGTTAGAAATGACAGTGCAAACAAAAAACAACACAAGCCAAGGAGAAGATTCCCCTTGTTCTTTCAACAAAGACATTTACACAATGGCTTCCAAAGTTAAGAGGATTGTGTGCAGCCTTATTGATTTTTGTAGCAGTGTCCGGGAGATGGCGCCGAGAAAATGAGGTCTGGCTGGAAGGTTTATGTCCTGCCACAGTGAGGAGGAAACGTGAGCCGAGGATTCAGCCGGCCTTTTATTGTAAATGTGCTCCCTCTAGATGGACTTAAAGTGTCTGTTGTCCTGGCTGTAGGAGGGGAATTAAATATGAAGGGTATCAGTAAATGGGCAGGAAGACTCCAAACGAGTGCTTAGGGACAGTTTCCCATTATTGTCATCTATTATCTTGGACAGATAGTGATGCCGGCCACCGAGCCGTCGATTGCGATCCACTGCCCGTCGGTGGCCGGCAGACAGGTTATGGGTTATGTGAAAACAAAGTAGCAGCGTTAACTGTTAGAGGGGGATAATTTGGGCCTACTTTACACTGCAATCAAATACAAAACATTCATAATTAATGCGAGTGCGAGACAATACACCAGAACAGCACAACGGGGCCTCCAGATCGTGATTAAAGAAGCAGCTGATGTTTAACTTCTGTGAGCATGCTGTACACAGCGCATTACAAGCACACGACTGTGTGGATGGGATGATTTGGTGTTATTAGCAGAAAGCACTATTCAGAATTGTGGGAAATCTGACGTATAAATCCCCGTCTAGTGGCGTGAGATTAGGATTGCTGAACGATTCATTGAAGCCGCGACCACATATTCCTGTAAGCATCCTCCACTTCAGCACCACGCTACTGTAGTTTAGATGTGAGCTTAGTTCTGGGCTCACCTCTGCGTGGACCGCTGTAAAGCGCCGGTCTGTACACAGACAGTCACTCTGAATAATAGGCCTGCAAGCCCTAAATGTCAGCCCTTTAAATCACACGCAATCCAGCGCCGGGTCCCAGAGAGAGAACGCTTCATCACCGCTTAAACTACAGCCGCCCATTTATTATGTGTATGTTTATAAATCACTAAGGAGACCTCACATTCCTGCAGCCTGAGAGAGAGAGAGAGAGAGAGAGAGAGAGAGAGAGGGGGGGGGGGGGGAGAGAGAGAGAGAGAGAGAGAGGGGGGGGGGAGAGAGAGAGAGAGAGAGAGAGAGGGGGAGAGAGAGAGAGAGAGAGAGGGGGAGAGAGAGAGAGAGGGAGGGGAGAGAGAGAGAGAGAGAGAGAGAGAGAGAGAGAGAGAGGGGGAGAGAGAGAGAGAGAGAGAGGGGGAGAGAGAGAGAGAGGGAGGGAGAGAGAGAGAGAGAGAGAGAGAGGGGGGGGAGAGAGAGAGAGAGAGAGGAGAGAGAGAGAGGGGGAGAGAGAGAGAGAGGGGGAGAGAGAGAGAGAGGGAGGGAGAGAGAGAGAGAGAGAGCAAGAGAGGGGGAGAGAGAGAGAGAGAGAGGGGGAGAGAGAGAGAGAGGGAGGGAGAGAGAGAGAGAGAGAGCAAGAGAGGGGGAGAGAGAGAGAGAGAGAGAGAGAGAGAGAGGGGGGGGAGAGAGACAGAGAACGAGCGAGACAGAGAGAGAGAGAGAGGGGGTGGAGAGAGAGAGAGAGAGGGGGGGGAGAGAGAGAGAGAGAGAGAGAGAGAGAGGGGGGGGGGGGGAGAGAGAGAGAGCGAGAGAGAGAGAGAGAGAGAGGGGGAGAGAGAGAGAGGGGGGGGAGAGAGAGAGACAGAGAGAGAGAGAGAGAGGGAGAGAGACAGAGAACGAGCGAGACAGAGAGAGAGAGAGAGACAGAGACAGGACAATTGGAAAGAGAGGAAGAACAACAAAAGGAAAGAAAAGTGTGAAGAGCTGCACCCAACATGTCTCGTTGCTTCATATTCTGAACTATGATGCATATGACGATGAATTTAGATTTGCTGTTACTTTTATAAACACCTGACTGTACCAGTGAGAATTAAATGAGACATAACTTCATTCTGCTGTTTGAACAAATCAAATGTAGGCATTTTATTAATAAGTATAGTCAAGCATCGAGTCTGTGCACTGATCTGACACCACGTCATCACGTTATCATCAGCTACAGGAACAACAGTAACACGTGTCACTCTCTGCCCGGTCGCTACTGAGCATGTGCAAACTAGTTCTACGCACGTGTAGTTAAACACTCTTGTATTTTTCCTTCATAATGCTTCATTGTGAACAACAAATCTGTGTAGAAACCAAAAGGAGGAGAGCTAGTTAACGTTAGCTGTTAGCAGCCGATGGGCGTGCTGCTAACGGTCCTTCTGGGCTAACTGGAGGAGCTAACAGCTAACAGCTAACAGCTAACTCTAGGAGGTTGCATTGCATTGCATTGCATTACATTCATGCTCTATCAAACAAATACAGTTGTTTGATAGCAAAGAACAATATCCAAAGATATTAGAGAGGGAATTATGACCTGTTTACCTTCTTAACACGAGCAGCTTAAAATACATAATTAAAGCTACTAATGCCAAGATTTATATTTAATAATAAATATTTATAGAGAAATAAAATGATGTGTTTCCTACTCATTTGGATTGTGTGATGACTATAAATAACTAATACCAAGTTTAGAAATTTACAATCTTTGCCTTCGGGGAAATTGAAGTTTATATATATATATATATATATATATATATATATATATATATATATATATACACTAACTAACCATATCCCCCAAACAATATATATACTATTCATTTTTTAAATGCACTTATATCTTATCGTTTCTCGGTATTAGCTGATACGCAAGTTTATATCGAATCTGTTTTGGGAAGGAGGAAATATTATGAGAACGTTTCTGACCATAGAGAGACGTTAAGATGCACAGTGATGTCTAATGGTATCTAAGCTTTATATTCGTACAATCACATCTGAGCCAGAAACAAACAGTCAGACTACATATGAGTGTAGACGACCTAGAAAGTCCCGCACAGGCTCTATAAAGTCCAAGTGAAGACATAACAGATCTTTACTGAGCGACCGATAACCGTAGACATACACAATGTGCACTCCTTCAGTCGTGCTATCATCAGGTGTCTGCCCAGCGTCAAGCCGCACCTCCTCTCTCCTCTTTTGTTACGGACACTTAATGTTAACACTCGGCTGACGGTGAATTCCCCGGCGTCCACCAGAAACGTCTGAAGATCAGTCAAAATAAGCCAATCAGGTCTTTCATCCCGGCTCGTTTACAGCCCCAGCGCGGAGATTTACGAGTTACAGTGAGATGTACAGTTACCCAATATATGTATATGCATGCTTTTTATGAAGCACGGTGCTTTCACTCTCTCCACTCCACCTCATAAAAGATGGCGCATTCCTAGATGTTACTCAACCAGTGTTTGGCTCGGGGGGTTTCTTTGTTCCTCTCCAGCCTCGTCTGACTCGACGAAGTAAGAATAAAAAATAAAATAAATACTAGTATTACAATGTAGAAACACCGAATAAGTGTTTTACTATTCATGTAATACACTGCTGTTCCTTTGTGTCATGTTTGTGTTGCATACAAAGTAGTAATACATTTCAAAATACTTTCGCTGCTTCACAACACACCAACTCTCTGCAAATACGTTTGCTAAGCTATCAGATTTTTGTTGATATGAAACAGCATTTTCATGACAAAGGTGTTCAATACACACATGTTGAACACTGCAAAATCCATTATACTCTGGTTCTGCCGAGTGAAGCCAATGCGGGAAACTGCATTCTCTCTAGTGTCCACCAGGGGGCGACTCCTCTGGTTGTATAGAAGTCTATGAGAAAATGACTCTACTTCTCTCTTGATTTATTACCTCAGTAAACATTATAAACATGAGTTTATGGTCTCAATCTCTAGTTTCAAGTCTTCTTCAATACAGCATGATGTTCATTTAGTACATTATGGTCCATTTAGAGTCACACAGACCATAAAGCAGGGGATGCTTTAGGGCGGGACTACACAGTGATTGACAGGTCTCTGCCAGAGACGTATATGGCGTCTCTACGTCACTGCTCCTCAGTCCAGATATGGTCACTTTTGTTTATCGGTTGCAGAAATAACAACATCTCGACGGCCGTATTCCAAGATGGCGACCTGAGAAATCATTGAACTCGAGGTTTCAAAACATCCACAAACCAACGGGTGACGTCACGATGACTACGTCCACTTCTTATATACAGTCTATGATTGTAATCCTAATCTATTTCTATGGATATGAAAAAAGGACGTCTATCCCTCACACTAACCAGGACTCCATTCACTCTCACTACTGGACCCCCCTCTGAACACGCTGGCCCACTTTCCCCTCTCCCAGGCTGCTCTCTTCTCCCTCAGGTGCTGTGGGGAGTTTGACAGCAGAGACTGAGGAAACCACATCTCATCAGCTGCTTGGATCCAGCGGGCTGCACTGTGACACACTTCTAGCGGTGTATTTCTGACTGGAAGTCGTGGCTCCGACCCTTGACCTCCTCACCACTGCTTACTCCTGAGGTTGCCAATCTAGGACGTTTCCCTCAGGAGCGTCTCTGACGGAGCCTCTGGAGAAATGATCAGTTTTGAATACGACCACAAATCCCCCAGTCTAGTTCAACAGCTGTGTGAGTCTTTCTCTCTCTCATGCATGTTGATGTTGATAAAGGAACTGCATTCTTTCACTTTACTTGGAAGGGGAGAAAAGGCATTTAAAAGTCACTTGAATTGGGGCGGCACTGCATTTCACAAGAACGTGCAATCACAAGGCGAAGGGGTTGAGGCTGAGAGAGAGGGGAGAAGTGGGACGCAGCATAAATGCACTTCTACATGTGTAATTTGTCAAACTACTGAAATAATGGAAAGTTATGCTCCAAAATCAGAAATCAAGTGATCGGCACTCTGGGTAGCAGCAGGGGGCGGAGCTTCAGAGCTACATTGGAGGCAATGCTTTTGCACGACCACGCGCAACGATTCAAACTAGCACGCGCTGCACTAGTTCGTTTCAATGATTTCTTGCTCCGTTTGTTCTAGAAGGTATTTTCAAATATTCTCCAGACATTCCAACATATTTAGTTGGCCGTTTGCAAGTGAATACGTTTCACACAAACCTCCCTTCTGTAGCAAACGTTAGTTCTGGAGCTGCTCTCTGTCAGGTTGGACTTTTTGACCGTTGCCCCTCAGTGCTGCTCGGCCCCGGCTACGTGCACGTCAATACAGAACCTTGCCTGCTCTTAATTGAGACGTATCTGTATCGAGCTGAAATCTACAAGTCACTCATTGAATATGAAAAATGGAGTATGGGAGGGTGGGAGGAAGATCAATGATATGGATCTGCATGTGCAGACTGAGCCTCCATCCTGTGTGTGTGTGTGTGTGTGTGTGTGTGTGTGTGTGTGTGTGTTGCAGCGTTATTGGACATCTGAATGAGTAATGATGTCATCCCAGACTGTTCAATTACCACCAGCGCTCGTTTATTAAAGAGGGGCTGGAGAGACGGAGGAAGGAGGGCGGTGGCTCTGGTGCTGAGGAAACAGGATGAATAGGTGGAGGAAACGACACATGCGGGATATTCTACTTTTATTCCATTTCATTTATTGAATATTATAGCCACACCCACATTTATATTTGAGCTCTTTCAACACAGATCTGGGGCCTTATTCAGGCGCTGCTTTTTACAAAAGAACTAGAAAGACGAGGTTGATTTTCCGGATGTGCTGAGGAGAGGCTAAGCTAGCTATGGCCCCCGCTTCATCTGAGAGACTTTTGTGTTTGGATCATTTTAGCTTGTTAGCGAACAGCTATGCATCAATGTCTTGTCATATCTGATTAGCCCAGAATGTAACAGATGAAGAAGCATTCATCAGCACTTGTAAAGCAGTCCTATGTTAAGATCAACAATGGAGGCGCTGTTAAATTAGACTGCAGGCTAGTTAGCCAGACAGACGTAGGGAGGTCTACTGAGCTGATTTAGGGAGGGCAGAGGACCAGAGGACCAGAGGACCAGAGGACCAGAGGACCAGAGGGACAGAGGACCAGAGGACCAGAGGACCAGAGGGACAGAGGGACAGAGGACTAGAGGACCAGAGGACTAGAGGACCAGAGGACCAGAGGACCAGAGGACTAGAGGACCAGAGGACCAGAGGACAGAGGACCAGAGGACCAGAGGGACAGAGGGACAGAGGACCAGAGGGACAGAGGACCAGAGGGACAGAGGGACAGAGGACTAGAGGACCAGAGGACCAGAGGACCAGAGGACCAGAGGACTAGAGGACCAGAGGACCAGAGGACCAGAGGGACAGAGGACCAGAGGACAGAGGACCAGAGGGCAGAGGACAGAGAACCAGAGGACTAGAGGACCAGAGGGCAGAGGACTAGAGGACCAGAGGACCAGAGGACTAGAGGACCAGAGGACTAGAGGACCAGAGGACCAGAGGGACGAGAGGACCAGAGGACCAGAGGACTAGAGGACAGAGGACCAGAGGACTAGAGGACCAGAGGACTAGAGGACCTGAGGGACAGAGGACCAGAGGACCAGAGGGACAGAGGACTAGAGGACCAGAGGACCAGAGGACCAGAGGACCAGAGGACTAGAGGACCAGAGGACTAGAGGACCAGAGGACTAGAGGACCAGAGGACTAGAGGACCAGAGGACTAGAGGACCAGAGGACCAGAGGGACAGAGGACAGAGGACCAGAGGACTAGAGGACCAGAGGACCAGAGGACTAGAGGACCAGAGGACCAGAGGACCAGAGGGACAGAGGACTAGAGGACCAGAGGACCAGAGGACCAGAGGACTAGAGGACAGAGGACCAGAGGGACAGAGGACCAGAGGACTAGAGGACAGAGGACCAGAGGACTAGAGGACCAGAGGACTAGAGGACCAGAGGACCAGAGGACTAGAGGACAGAGGACCAGAGGACTAGAGGACCAGAGGACTAGAGGACCAGAGGACCAGAGGACTAGAGGACAGAGGACTAGAGGACCAGAGGACCAGAGGATCAGAGGACCAGAGACATGGAAGCTGCCAGGCAAGCCTCCCTCCCTTTTACTTACTTACTGACCTACAGAAACAACATTCATTCTCCACTGAAGTTCTGCAATGAGACAGTCGTATCCAGAAACAAATGTCTGCGATTCATTTCAGGTCAGTTTTTCTTTAGAATTGTTATTTGTATCACTAGTACTCACAAAAACAGGTGAATATTACACGGCGAAAACGTTTTTTTGGGAGTCAGATCAAATTTTTTCTGAGCTATAGCATTGTGAATAAAGACATCAACCAATCACGTTGTGTGGAACGGACATATTCAGAATATACAATATAGAGCTCAACAGCAGGAGGTTTATTACTCTTATCACCCTTGACAAAGCCGGTGCAAACCAGATTCACCTCTTCGGTGCTTACCTTTCACAATAAAAGCCCGAGACATATACATTTTGTAATTGTTTACCAGAGGGAACTCAGATTCACTCGGAAACTCTGGGTCAATAGGATCTTGGGATCTATTTAAACCCTGTTATTGAAAAAGTGATGCAACCTTTGCAAATTTGCATCGCTGACGGTTTGGATAGTTTATTGATAGCGATTCCTGACCTTTGGGTCAAAATATCTTCCCCCCAAACTGTCAAACTCCAGCGACCCCCATGTTCCTAGACAACAAACTACAGAGAGAACTTCTTCTACTCACTCACTCACACACACACACACACTCTCTCTCTCTCTCTCTCTCTCTCTCTCTCTCTCTCTCTCTCTGTCTCTCTCTCTCTCTCTCTCGCTCTCTCTCTCTCTCTCTCTCTCATCCATCCTGCCTTCTCTTTCTCACTTCTCACCTCCTCTCCTTTCTCACCCTGTCTGTCTGCATGTCTGAAATGCTAAGAAAACATTGTGTCTCTGTCGGCTGTGCTGAGAATCAGTCAGCAGCTGCTCGCTGATCAATGGGAAAGAAAACAAATCGTGGCCAAAAGGAATTTGGGTTTTGAACTTTCCCCGCTCTGTTCATAGCTCAGCAGCGGTGCCGGGGAGGGAAAGCGGCATTTGACAAATGATAGTTGATACAGATCGTTGTGTATGTGTGCGTACATACATGCATCATGTGTGTACTTAATGTCTGTGTGAATTTTCTTCATCAATCTGACTGTTGCATATTCTTCTGCAACCATGCATAAGTAGTGTGTGTGTGTGTGTGTGTGTGTGTGTGTGTGTCTCAGAGAGAAAGACATTGTAACGAGCGCCTCGTTTGCCCTTGTCCATCTGAACCACATCCTGCCCCAAAATCCCCCCCCTCCCCCCCGCACTCACATGAGTAACCATACAGTGTCGCTCCCCCTCTGTTATGTATACACACATTCATAGATCGGCGAGACGTGCTTGACTCATGACTCAACCCCAGACGCTCGCCAACGCCACCGTGTTGTTGTAGTGGTGCCACGGTCCTCGCAGCGTCCGCGCTCTGTCCCCGCCGTGTCACGGAACCCACATAGAGGCTCTCTTGTTCATCAGGCTTGGGAAAGACCAGAGTTCAAGGCCATCAATAGCTGTGATGTGTAATCTCTCCCCCTCCTTATACGGCTCCACATCCTACCCATTCAGCTTTGAGGAAATTTGGGTTTTTGAAATGGGGATGTTTTATCTGGGAAAGTACCATCGAAAAGAAACTCAATTATTACGATGCTATGGTTTCTATTTCTGCAGAACTTCAATGTGAAATGAATATGCTTGAAATAATAAAGATACTTGTTATGATGGATTAAAGGGGGTCAAATAATTAGCATACGAATTAAACTCAGATTAGACACATTTTATATTTTACTTCATACGAAATGTTCTGATTTTTTGACAGTTTGTTTGCGGCTGTAATGTCTCCTTCTCTTATGCGCCACAGAACAAACAGTTGGTAGTTGTGCATGTCCAGCTCTCCTGGTGTTGGATCTGTGATTGGATGCCTTACTGAACGGGCCAACCAAAGTCACACAATTACCAAAAAGTGATACAAAACGACCTAAGAAATGCTCAAAATGACTACAAAAATACACAAAACAACCAAAGAGTCACAAAATGACCACAGAAAGACACATCATAACAAAAAAGACACGACAAAGAACAAAACAAGGCGAAACCACCAACACTGTGTGTCTCATGTGAATTAAAGTAAGAAAGAAAAGAGATGCAGCTTCTACTTTATATTCTAACAGTA
Source organism: Ophthalmolycus amberensis (assembly GCA_024529925.1). Taxonomy (NCBI): domain Eukaryota; kingdom Metazoa; phylum Chordata; class Actinopteri; order Perciformes; family Zoarcidae; genus Ophthalmolycus; species Ophthalmolycus amberensis. Next base: position 93,155 of record JAFEUB010001621.1, on the reverse strand, counting down.
CAAAGGAGCAAGAAACTTCACTTCCCCTTCTAAACATACACACTCAACTCAACACACAAGGTTTGTGTCTGACTGTAAAACAAATGTTTGACCCCCCCCCCCCCCCGGTGGGCGTGCCAGCATCACATCCTACGTGCCACCGAGGAGCCTGAGATGATTAGCCCGAGCTCGTCTCCTGTGCGCTAATTGCCAAACCCAGCCTCACCTTCGCTATCGTCTAATTAGCCTTAACAGGATGATGATAAAGTGACCGAGTCAGGGCTTTGTTTCAGAAAAGACTGTTCTTTGCCGTGTGGTTAAAATAGCAGAGCGGTAACTTTCTTACAGAAGAATCTAAGTTACTGCTTGAACTTAAAGTCGGTGGATAACAGACATGTAAAGTGTTGAATAAAGAAAAGAGAAGATCGATCAACCAGTGCAACTTTAGTTGTTGTGTTTTTATTATCACACTGTTTCTGATAGTGATAGGAAATAAGAAACATAAACAGGAAGACGTCAAGAGACCAGTGCACGCATTATTTAAAGAATGTGATTAGAAAAAAAATAAAACAAAGACAATAAAACTTATTTAAAGAAACAGTTAGAAGACAGTATTCCTTGATAGAAAATGACCACTTTATGTTTAAATATGTCAAAATAATTTGTAATATTTCCA